>JBAPCB010000045.1:430000-477500 GCA_039654105.1 Coreius guichenoti | reverse complement strand
TATATATATATATATGTGTGTGTGTGTGTGTGTGTGTGTGTGTGTGTGTGTGTGTGTGTGTGTGAGTGTGTGTGTGTGTGTGTGTGAGTGTGTGTGTATGAGTGTGTGAGTGTGTGAGTGTGTGAGTGTGTGAGTGTGTGAGTGTGTGAGTGTGTATGAGTGTATGAGTGTATGAGTGTGTGAGTGTGTGTGTGTGTGTGTGTGTGTGTGTGTGTGTGTGCTGCTGAAGCTGTCTGAGGATCCAACAGGATTTTGGATGCTCTGTGATTTTCTTTGCTTTGGGAAAGCTGTTTAGATAAATGTTCCTCCACTGGACGTCAACTGAGCAGAAATCCCTGGAAACATGGCAAGAAAATCGACTCAAAGCCTAGCTAAGCGGACTTCAAACCCTGCATTACAACCCTTCCTTTCAAAGATTTCAGATGGAAGAATCTTTGCTCAACACTGTGACTCTGTGATTCGAGCGTCCGACAGAAACATTGGCTGGATAACACTGATGAAGCCACTGAGATGAAACATCTTTAATAAATGCTCCAGAATACACTGAACGAGACACTCCATGACCACCAAGGATGACATTACTGTAACCTGACACACTTCTGACGATGAGCTGCTCAACTGATCGATCTGTGTCAGTATAACGGTGTTGATGGCTTCCCTTGTCAGTCAACACACACACACGTCACTCCCTGTGCACACGAATACAGGCGTTTATCTGGGCTGTATAAAGATGGCATGTTGCATAGAGTTCAAGCCATGTGAAAAACCTTCTGCTGTATTTTAATGTGGTTTTACTGTAGGCAGCGTTTGAAGGCATTCAAATTGTAAGGAGTATTCAATATTCATCCCATATATTCTTTGCAGAGAAGTAAATCCCATACTGCATTGCGACAAACTCAGTGAAGAAATCCTTCCAAGATGGTGGACGAGTCGAGAGGAACGTTGGATATAAATATAGTTTATTCAATGGCGGAAAAACTCATTTGAAAAAAACAACAACAAAAAAAAAAAAAAAAAAAATTACTGAAATCAATTGTGAATGGAGTCGCCTGTGTGAGACGCGCCGTTCATATGATAAGTGAAAATTCAAACTCAAGAAAACAGGCATGTATGACAAACAATGCATTGACTGTGTGTGTGCGTGTCTGTGTGTGAGTGTGTGTGAGAGTGTGTATGTGTGTGTGTGAGTGTGTGTGTGTGTATGAGAGTGTGTATGTGTGTGTGTTTGTGTGTCTGAGTGAGTGCGTGTGAGTGTGAGTGTGATTGTGGGTGTGGGTGTGTGTGAGTGTCAGTGTATGTGTGTGCGTGTGAGTGTGTGTGTGTGTGTGTGTGTGTGTGTGTGTAACTAAATGTTTTATGTTTATGTCATATCAAAAATGAATGCGTAAGGGTCACGTGATGCAGGCGGTGAGGAAAGACGTGCTCTAGTGAGCTCCTCTGACTAGTTATATTATTAATCAAGAATCCTACATTAATCTCCCTAGTTGGTAGATTTTCGAGTCCATTAAGGAATTGGACAGGCCATATTGTTTATGGCAGAACACAATTTGCGCCGAAAAGGACGTGAAACACGACCAATTAACAACACTCCCGAAGCTAACGACCCTGACACGCTACCCAACATGGCCGAAGATGTGGAAGGCGAAATATCGTTACAGACTCTGTGGAAGGAGATCAAAACCAGTAAAGAGGAAATTAGCAAACAAATGGACAGGATGACCAACGATATTCAGGCTAAATTGACCCGCATCAAAACCTCTATGTCAACATTATCTGAACAGATGGTCGAGGTGGAAACTAGAGTAAGCGCCACAGAGGATGACTTGAGAGATACTCGTTCAACAGTTACTCGCTTGGAGAAGGACGTCACCTACCTAAAAGATAAAGTGCAAGACCTGGAGAACAGAAGTAGGAGATCTAATATTTGGATTGTAAACTTGCTGGAAAAATCAGAGGGAGGCAATATGGTTTCGTTTCTGGAACGCGTCATCCTGGAGATCCTCGGCGTTGAGAACTTTCCGTCTCCTCCGACAATTGAGAGGGCCCACAGAACGGGAAATACCTCGTCGGATAGGGCGACTCCAAGGATAATTGTGGCGAAACTCCTGAACTTCAGAGATAAGCAGAAAATCCTTCAACTTGCGAGAGAACGAAAGGAGGTTTACCTCGACAACCGGCGCATCCACTTCTTTCCTGATTTCAGCGTGGAGCTCCAGAATGCTCGCAAAGCTTACACGGAGGTGAAGCGAATGTTGAGAGATCGGGAAATTGAATACTCCTTCGTATATCCTTCTAAGCTTCGGATCATGTACATGGGTAAAACAAAGTTCTTCTTCACTCCACTTGAGGTTAAGAACTTTATTGATTCTCACAGCAAGGATGCAGAAGCCTCTACTACGGAATGAGAACTGATATGCTACAGCCTATTCTAATGGCTTTCACACAAAGGATATCCTGTGAGTTAAGAATATAAGGTTTTCTTGTAAGACTGTAAACTTGTCCAAAGGTCATAACAAGAAATATTATTTTCCATTGTTGCCAGATTACAATTTAGCCACTGCTGAAAGTTCCTCTAGGGTACAGTATGTAGGCTAGCCTACTATTTGAATTGTTCCACTAGTTCGCAATGTAGTTTAATACTTGATTTATTAGCGTCACCATTTGTTCAATGTCTGCACCTAATTAAGTACAATGTTAATAGAAGACATGAATATCTGACCGAATATAATTTAATTTTGTTTTATTCTGTTTTAGTTCTGAATAGGGAGTTTAATCATGCTATGTAGGATACTAGCTATTTGAATATGGCTAGTCAGCCTCAGCTACAAGTTCGGTAGCAAGGTTGTTACTAAGGCGTAATTTGCCTTCTTTTCTTTCTTTCATTTCTTCTTTTTTTTTTACATTTGAAAGTTAAAATTTCAGTTCAGGTGATTTTTGTTTTTGTTTCTTATTTTTTATGCAACAAGATGTATCTTTCTCAATGGTATCATGTAGGAGTGGCAGTACATTATTATGTGTGTAGTGGAGATTTCTTTGTTATTTTTAAGATCATGATAACTGGCTAAGATTTTAAATTGTGTATCATGTAATGTTAGGGGTTTAAATAATCCGGTAAAAAGAAAGAAAGTACTGTCATATTTGAAAAGGGTTAACACGGATATAGCTTTTATTCAGGAGACCCATCTTATGGATCAGGAACATAGAAAACTCAAGAGAGAATGGGTTGGTCAGGGGTATTACTCATCATTCCCTTCCAGTGATCGAGGGGTAGCAGTACTAATCCACAAAAAACTACAGTTTAACTTGATCAATACATACTCTGATACTGCTGGTAGATATGTAATTGTTGAATGTGAGTTGAATAGGGAACATATAAGCTTGGTAAATGTCTATGGTCCAAACCATGATGATCCCATCTTTTTTAGCAAATTATTATTACGATTAGCTACTATTGAGGGCAGTTGCATTTTTTTGAGGTGACTTTAATCTAGTTTTAGACCCTTCCAAGGATAGATCATCAAAAAAATCTCTTAAATCCAAAGCAGCAACCATTCTGAGACAAGGGATGACTGATTTGGGGTTGTATGATGTATGGCGTAATTTCTACCCAGACCAAATTGACTACTCATTTTATTCTTAGCATCTCAGTCATTAGCTTACCAAGTGAAAGACTGTACTTATCTTCCTCCATCCATCTCTGAGCACAACCCTGTCGAGCTTACATGGGAACCAACAATGGCCCTACCTTACTCCAAAAATTGGAGATTTAAAACTTATATGCTGAAAGACCCAGATTTAATCCAATTTATGACTACTCATATTCAGATTTTTCTTGAAGCTAATGTTAATTCAGCCTCACATTCAGCTATATGGGAGGCACTTAAAGCTTTCATGAGAGGACATATTCTCTCATATGGGGCTGATAAACAAAAGGAAAAGAGAGCTGCTTTAACAGATTTAGAAAAAGAAATAAGATAATTGGAATTAGAACATTCTTTGACCAATAATGATGAATGTTTATCACAACTTAATCAAAAATGGGTCTTGTATAATAATTTGTGCACTCAGAAGGCCGAATCTATTATGGCAAGAACAAAATATCATTATTACGAATTTGGAAATAAGACTAGCAGATTACTAGCTTGGCAAATTAAAAAAGAAGAACCAGAGCGATATATTCACTCAATACTATTAGATGATGGTAGATATATAAAAGACCCTAGAGTAATTAATATTTTATTTAAGGATTATTATGAAACTTTATATAAAACTGATCACAGTCAGGGAAATGCTGATGCTAAGAAATTTATAAATAAAATACAGCTACCAAAAATTGATGATGAAGATAACAAACTATTGAACTCTGATATAACTGAGAATGAAGTTTCCCAATTGAATATTTCAAGTCGGTATTATCGTGTTATTATTATGTTATTAACTCCCTTAACAAATATGATTAAAGAATCACTTGAGAGAGGTTCACTTCCACACTCCCTGGAATTGGTTACAATAACTCTACTTCCTAAGCCAGGGAAAGACAGGCAAAAATATGGGTCTTATAGGCCGCTAAGTCTCCTTAATGTTGACTATAAAGTTCTAGCCAGATTGCTTGCCCTAAGACTAGAAACTGTTATACCCAAATGAATACATCCAGATCAGACAGGATTAGTTAAGAATAGACAAGGCTCTGATAATATTAGAAGGCTATTGCATATTATCAATATTGCACAAAAACAGAAATTATCAATGTTTATTCTGTCTATGGACGCCGAAAAGGCTTTTGACAGTATCGAGCCTACTTTTCTTTTTGCTACGCTAGAAGACATGAGCTTTGGGTCTAAATTTATTGGTCATTTAAAAACTATCTTTAATTCCCCTAAAGCACAGATATGTACCAATGGTATTATATCAAACACCTTTACACTGTCTAGAGGCTGTAGACAAGGATGCCCTATATCGCCATTATTATTTGCCCTGGCTGTTGAACCTCTCGCTATTGCGATAAGGTCCAATACTGTAATAAAGGGAATTAAAATTGGCACTAATGAACACAAATTATCCCTGTTATATGCTGATGATTTATTAGTATACCTGACCAATACACAATTCTATATTCCCCCTTTACTACATGTATTTAAGGAATACAGTGATATATCTGGTTTCAAATTAAATTATGACAAGAGTGAAGCTTTCCCTATTAATATACCAGATGAGTTAAAATATACAGTGGGGAGAACAAGTATTTGATACACTGCCGATTTTGCAGGTTTGCCCACTTACAAAGCATGTAGAAGTCTGTAATTTTTATCATAGGTACTCTTCAACTGTGAGTGACGGAATCTAAAACAAAAATCCAGAAAATCACATTGTATGATTTTTAAATAATTAATTTGCATTTTATTGCATGACATAAGTATTTGATACATCAGAAAAGCAGAACTTAATATTTGGTACAGAAACCTTTGTTTGCAATTACAGAGATCATACGTTTCCTGTAGTTCTTGACCAGGTTTGCACACACTGCAGCAGGGATTTTGGCCCACTCCTCCATACAGACCTTCTCCAGATCCTTCAGGTTTCGGGGCTGTCGCTGGGCAATACGGACTTTCAACTCCCTCCAAAGATTTTCTATTGGGTTTAGGTCTGGAGACTGGCTAGGCCACTCCAGGACCTTGAGATGCTTCTTACGGAGCCACTCCTTAGTTGCCCTGGCTGTGTGTTTCGGGTCGTTGTCATGCTGGAAGACCCAGCCACGACCCATCTTCAATGCTCTTACTGAGGGAAGGAGGTTGTTGGCCAAGATCTCGCGATACATGGCCCCATCCATCCTCCCCTCAATTTGGTGCAGTCGTCCTGTCCCCTTTGCAGAAAAGCATCCCCAAAGAATGATGTTTCCACCTCCATGCTTCACGGTTGGGATGGTGTTCTTGAGGTTGTACTCATCCTTCTTCCTCCAAACACGGCGAGTGGAGTTTAGACCAAAAAGCTCTATTTTTGTCTAATCAGACCACATGACCTTCTCCCATTCCTCCTCTGGATCATCCAGATGGTCATTGGCAAACTTCAGACGGGCCTGGACATGCGCTGGCTTGAGCAGGGGGACCTTGCGTGTGCTGCAGGATTTTAATCCATGATGGCGTAGTGTGTTACTAATGGTTTTCTTTGAGACTGTGGTCCCAGCTCTCTTCAGGTCATTGACCAGGTCCTGCCGTGTAGTTCTGGGCTGATCCTTCACCTTCCTCATGATCATTGATGCCCCACGAGGTGAGATCTTGCATGGTGCCCCAGACCGAGGGAGATTGACCATCATCTTGAACTTCTTCCATTTTCTAATAATTGCGCCAACAGTTGTTGCCTTCTCACCAAGCTGCTTGCCTATTGTCCTGTAGCCCATCCCAGCCTTGTGCAGGTCTACAATTTTATCCCTGATGTCCTTAGACAGCTCTCTGGTCTTGGCCATTGTGGAGAGGTTGGAGTCTGTTTGATTGAGTGTGTGGACAGGTGTCTTTTATACAGGTATCGAGTTCAAACAGGTGCAGTTAATACAGGTAATGAGTGGAGAACAGGAGGGCTTCTTAAAGAAAAACTAACAGGTCTGTGAGAGCCGGAATTCTTACTGGTTGGTAGGTGATCAAATACTTATGTCATGCAATAAAATGCAAATTAATTATTTAAAAATCATACAATGTGATTTTCTGGATTTTTGTTTTAGATTCCGTCACTCACAGTTGAAGAGTACCTATGATAAAAATGACATCTACATGCTTTGTAAGTAGGAAAACCTGCAAAATCGGCAGTGTATCAAATACTTGTTCTCCCCACTGTATAGTAAAACCATTGACACTGTGTGCTAATGGGTTTAAATATTTAGGTATTCATATTGATCTAACTCATGATGACATGTTTAAAAAAAACTACTCCATACTTATGGAGAGAGGGAAAGATGATATGCAAAAATGGAAGGATTTACCCTTATCATTAATTGTCAATGTTATAAAAATGAACATTCTACCTAAATATCTATATAAATTTCAGTGTCTTCCCTTGAACATTCCCAAATCCTACTTTAAGGAACTAAATAGAGTGATTTCTGGATTTCTGTGGAAAGGTAAAATCCCTAGAGTAAAACTTCTGAAACTCCAGGCACCGTATAAGAAAGGTGGTCTGAATCTTCCCAATTTCAGACATTATTATTTAACTTCACAATTTTGGCCTATATGGATCTGGTTACATCCTGACAAGGTTGATACTAGCTGGACAGCTATAGAACAGTGGGAGATGAACTCTATTCCGCTAAAGGTTATTCCTTTTCTGCGGTCAAAAAGTTGTTTATCTACTTTTACTAAAAATCAATTAATACTGCATACATTTTCTGCATGGTTAGAATCGCATAAGTTATGCTGCTCTAGCATTGTTCCTCTTAGATATTTAGCACTTTGGGAAAACCCTATTATACCTCCTGGTATTGCTGATAATTCCCTAAAAGCATGGGTGAATAAAGGCATAAAGACATTGGAGGACTTGTATGACAATGATTCTTTAATGAGCTTTGAATTACTATCCAAGACATACAAAATACCAAAACACAGCTTCTTTAAATATTTGCAAGTCAGACATTGGGTCAAAGAGATCACCCCCCAGACTTTTCCTAAGATTCCTACACTATCACCATTTGAAAATGTTATGTTTAATAAAATTGTGTCCTCTCCAAGAGGCATTGCTTCTGTAGGGTACAGCACAATAACAAATAACTTTAAGCCATTTGACAATGTAAGCTTGAAGCAGAGTTGGGAAGTAGATCTTAACTGTAAATATGACCTGGAAGAATGGGAGTATGTTATGGAAAGTATGCAGACTATTTTAATATCCACCAAACATAGACAAATTCAATTCAATATTTTGCATCGAACATATTATACTCCTCAAAAACTTCATATGCTAAATACCGGTATATCTTCAAAATGTCAAAAGTGTAAAACATCTGAAGGCAATTTACTTCATATGCTTTGGAATTGTCCTGCACTGAATGACTTTTGGGAATATATAATTGGTACCACTTCAAAGATTATAGGTATCCCAATAAGTAAAGATCCTAGAATTTGGATATTAGGGAATATTGATTCATTAGGCTCTTCTTATCATAAAAAGTATTTTTCACTGTTAGCAGGAACTGCTGGGAAAAAATGTATATTAGTGAACTGGAAGTCGATTCACTCCCCATTCAGACGACAATGGATCAATTAACTCATTTCATACTGCACCCCTGAGAAAATCCTTTTCAATGTTAGGAAATCTCTGAGGACTTTTTGGAACATTTACCTTCTCTTACTGTAAACTAAATGCAATGTCATCTGTTGCCTTTTTTTTTTTTGTATAAGAAAAATGAAGGTTATAATGTTATGTGTATATATATTTTTTCATGCATTATAAATGAAAATACTCAATCTACTGAAAGAATGACCACTGAAAGATCACAGCAATAGTGCCTATAGATCAGGAGAAATACTCTCCATCTCACGCAGAAGAACAAAGCCTCGTTCTGATGCAGTGGACGACAGATGGACAGCAGACGAGGGTGAAGTGAAGAGACAAAGGACTCAAAACCAAGAGCCAGGACTGTCTGTGCTCATCAGATCCAGGCCGCTCCGCTGACAGCTCTGTGTAAATATTGCACCGGACCCTGGGGAACGAGTGACCCAAATCAGCACAACAAACACGTCTCACACCTGCATAAACGAGTTAGCAGCCGCTAATGATGACACAATGCACCGCACTGTCCGCTAACAAGGCATGAGAGTGTAGAAAGAGAGTCTGTGTGAACTGCGCGAATGAAACGATGAAGGGATGAAAGAAGTGAGAGAGAGTAAGAGCCAGAAGAACAGGTGTATGAGCAGCAGGCGCTGGAAAAGAACAGAAGACATGCAGGAACAGATCCAGACCACAGGAGCTATGGCTTCTCCATCTTCAGATACAGGCCTGGAGAGTCAACCAATCCTGCCACAGCGAAGTGTGTCGCCCAGAGGAGATTCTGCTCTGCCACACAGACGGATACATTGTAGATATGTTGCAGTATAGCTTGACATTATTTACATGTGAGTGAAACTAATGACTTCAGTTGTGGTTCATCAGATCAGAATCAGCTTTAGTGTTTGAGTGTTTAAGTCTTTTGAGCATTAGTGTTTGAGAATGTGAAGCTGTTTTTTCTAATGATATAAAATGACATGAAGAAGTTCAGAAAGTAACCTTGCTGTATTTTTAGGGCTTTCTGATTTATTTAGTGCCTCAAACATGCTTACTTTGGTTCACGTGGTCTTCAGTTCAATAATAGTTAAGTCATTTAGGTTATTGTAGCATGTTGTTATACATTTGTTTTCTGGGACCTGTTATTCATGCTTTAATTATTGAAGAACATCCTAGTGGCTCGATCACTAACTGCGTTCACAAAGCACAAGATTATTTAACCCATGAATCATGACTCGTGAGTTCAGAAACTCTGTAGTGATGATCAGTGCTCAATTCACCAGCATCTCATCAAATACCTTTCAATGTTAATGAAGAGACAGATGCATGAGACAGTTGAATCCCTTTTAGTTTAAACTCATTTTGATTTGAGAAGAATTTTGTTTTGGGTGAATCAAGAGTGTGTGTTTGAGTGAGGGTGAACCAGGCATCTTAAAAGACTGAAATATTTCACAAAGGCATTCTCAGAACAGAGCCTTTTGAAAGCAGAATATAAAGAAGGTTACAGACATTATGTGTCATTCTCCTGGCTGTCACTTTACCCTTGAGACGCTCACGTGTTCTGGCAGACTGCATTATAATGAAATGTCTCTAGCCAATTATCAGAATGCCGTAAAGATGGCTAAGAGAAATTATTTTGCAGAATTAATTACAAAAAACAGTAGTAAGCCACAAGTCTTATTTAATATAATAAATTCTGTAATTAGTCCAACATCTCATTTGCTTCCTGACCCTCTGATTATCACTTGTAAGGCTTTTTTGGATTATTTTGTTCAAAAGATCTCTGATATTAGATCTCTGATCAAACCTGGTTTGTCTGACCCTTCAGTTGTCCGGCCATCATCTGTTAGTTTTGACCATTTTGAACTGATCTCCTTGCAGCCAAACTGAGTTAAAACCAACTGACTGTTCACTGGATATTATTCCAGCTAGATTAGTAAAACAAGCATTTGATGTTCTTGGCCCTAGCATTCTATCTATAATAAATACTAGTCTTTTAACAGGAGTAGTCCCTAATCAGTTTAATCATGCTGTTGTTCAGCCTCTTTTGAAAAAAAAATCACATTTGGACCCTGCAGACAATTTCAAAGTTACCTTTTCTCCGTTTAGACCCGCTCTGACGGATAGATCCTTTTAACCCTGGTGGTTCCAGGAAGATTTGTCTGCAAGGGTACTGTTTAAACGCACAGTTACCTGACAAATATTTTTTTAAAGATTTGTAGAGTCAATCCCTCCGTGTGAGGAAGATCCGTGTAGATCCACTCTGATGGACAACAAAGTAGTAAAAGTAGTAAAGTTTTTACTTTCACGGCTTGAAGCAATGATGGAAATCCATGGTATAGCGCTTGCATGGTTTAAGTCCTTTCTTTCTAACAGAATTTTTCTGTAAATGTCAGTCAAGATTATTCCCAACCTGTCTCTTTGCTTAGTGTTGATCCACAGGGGTCCATTCTCGGCCCGATTTTGTTTTCTTTGTATATGTTACCACTTGGGTCAATTTTTTGTAAACATGGAATCTCTTTCATTTCTATACAGATGATATGCAAGTGTATCTTCCTCTGCAAAAGAACAGTAAGAATGAAATAGAGTATTTGTTGAACTGTATACATGAAATTAAATTATGGTTGTCTTTAAATGTTTTAAATCTGAATGAAGACATAACTGAAGTTGTGTGGTTAGGAGTCCCAAATAACTTCGCTGATCTGGGCGGTCTAACCCCCTTTTGTAAACCAGTAGTGTGCGAAATCTAGGAGTTCTTTTTTACAATGAATCCAAGTTTGAGAAACAGATTTACTCTTTGGTTAAGTCATGTTTTTATCACTTGAGCTTAATAGTTGAAGGTGAAACCTTTTTTGTCCATGCGTGATCTGGAAAAAGTGATTCATGCTTTTGTATTTACAAGATTAGATTACTGCAACTCACTATATGTTAGTATTAATACATCTGTGCTTAACCGCTTACAACTGGTCCAAAATGCTGCCGTGAGACTTTTGACAGGTACTCGTAAGAGAGACCATATTACTCCAGTTTTGAGCTTTTTACAATGGCTTCTGATCCATTACAGAATCAATTTTAAAATTATGTTTTTTGTTTATAAATTGTTGCATAGTATGGCTCCGTTGTATTTGGTGGAATTGATTGAGAAATATGAGCCAAAACGGTCTTTGGGGTCAGCTGACCAGCTGGCCTTAATGATTCCAAGAACTAAACGAAGAAGTGGAGATCGAGCTTTTGTAGCGATAGGTCCTAAACTTTGGAATCATTTACCTTCTTCTCTCAGATCGGCACCCACACTAAGTGTTTTTAAACACAAGCTTAAGGAGTACCATCTCGCATTAGCATTTAATGGGTATAGAGACAGAGCGACACAAGCCATAATCTGAAAACCACGCCCACCGGGGGGAAAACAAACCAACCCTCTCCATTGACTTTGTATTGCGTGAAGCTGCCTCCTTGTCATTTCTGACTTATAACAAAAAACAGAACAATGCCTAAAAGCTGCTCTGTGACAGGGTGTACAGCAAACAAGCTAAAAAACCCAGAACTACGTTTTATAAGCTGTCGACCCAAAAAAACAAGCGTTTAAGGAGACAATAGTGGATACAGCAACGTGTCATTACTCTGAGAACTACGCCCACTGGAAGGGAACATAATCGGCGACAGGATATGCTTAAAATGAAAAAAAAAAAAACATTCATTATTTTTAACCATGTCAAAGGATTGTTTCACCACCCTATGTGAACCTGAGAGGCACACGTAGGCATACTGAGTGTCAGGATCCCACAATTTACCCATTCTTCCTGCTTATGCTTCACATCTTATTGCCTGTATCCACTTTTGTCTCCTTAAAGGCTGGCTTCTATGGTTCGGCAGCTTATAAAAATGTAGTTCTGGGTTTCTTAGCTTGTTTGCTGTACACCCTGTCACACAGCAGATTTTAGGCATTGTTCTGACTTTTGTTATAAGTCAGAAATGACAAGGAGGCAGCTTCACGCAATACAAAGTCAATGGAGAGGGTTGGATTGTTTCCCCCCCCCGGTGTAGGCGTGGCCTAAATGTCTCTATAAAAACTGCTCGCCTCATTTGACCTCAAACGAGTATCTAGTGCGGCTACTCACAAATCAGTTAACCAGCTGAACTTTATTTACACACGCGTCTGCTCCACTGACCATACGCTGGTCACTCCACTGCACACCTCAGACCACTTCCTCCTGACTCTTAACCTCAACCTGGCTCAGGACACACACACTTCTCTACAGGTCACCTTTCGGCGTAACCTACGCTCACTCTCACCCTCCTGCCTATCCTCTTTGGTCTCATCCACACTTCCTAATTATAATCATCTTTCATTACTAGATACTAACAGTGCAACTGATACTCTTTTCTCCACTCTAACATCATGCTTAGACAACTTCTGCCACCTTCCCTCCAGGCCAGCCCACGCCACCCCCTCTGCCCCCTGGTTATCTGATGTTCTCCGCAAGCATTGCTCTAAACTCAGGGCTGCAGAGAGGAAGTGGCGCAAATCGAAAGATCCCCTTGTTTTGTATCAATCCCTCCTCTCTTCCTTCTCTGCTAATGTCTCTACTGCTAAAATGACTTACTACCACAACAAAATTAACAATTGTTCTGACTCGCGCATGCTTTTCAAAACCTTCTCTCTTCTTAACCCTCCTCTTCTTCCTCCTTCATCAACCCTAACAGCTGACGACTTTGCCACATTCTTCATAAATAAAACAACCACCATCAGCGGCCAATTTTCCACACCAGAATTTGACACACACATCTTAACAGCAAACACACCCATTCTCCTCTCCTTCTCTCCGCTCTCGGAGGCAGAAGTCTCCAAACTCATCCTTTCCAATCACCCAACTACCTGTCCGCTTGATCCTATCCCCACTCATCTCCTTCAGGCCATCTCTTCTTCAGTTGTACCCGTCTTAAGTTGTATACAGTTGTATTCACTTCCCACAGCATTAACACAGGCTCGGTGAAGAAACCCATTCTAGATCCAGCACATCTGGAAAATTACAGACCGGTATCCCTTCTTCCATTCATTGCTAAAACACTTGAACAAGTCGAGTCATCCAACCAAGTCTCTACCTTTCTTGCACAGAATAACCTCCTGGACAACAACCTGTCTGGTTTCAGAAGCATCACTCAACTGAGACGGCCCTGCTCTCGGTTACTGAAGCTCTGAGACTGGCAAGAGCCGCTTCCAAATCCTCAATACTCATCTTGCTGAATCTGTCTGCTGCTTTCGACACAGTTAACCACCAGATCCTCCTGTCGACCCTCAAGACGAAAGGCATCTCAGGAACCGCATACCAATAGTTAAAGTCTTACCTCTCAGCAGGTCCTGTTGTGGAGGGGTGAGGTGTCTAAGTCACAAAATCTAGCCACTGGAGTGCCTCAGGGCTCAGTGCTGGGACCGCTTTTCTTCTCCATCTACATGTCATCATTAGGATATGTCATTCAGAAACATGGTTTCTCCTATCACTGCTATCATCTAGCCACTGGAGTGCCTCAGGGCTCAGTGCTGGGACAGCTTCTCTTCTCCATCTACATGTCATCACTAGGATCTGTCATTCAGAAACATGGTTTCTCCTATCACTGCTATCATCTAGAGCTACTGGAGTGCCTCAGGGCTCAGTGCTCGGACTGCTTCTCTTCTTCATCTACATGTCATCACTAGATCTGTCATTCAGAAACATGGCTTCTCCTATCACTGCTATCATCTAGAGCTACTGGAGTGCCTCAGGGCTCAGTGCTGGGACCGCTTTTCTTCTCCATCTACATGTCATCATTAGGATATGTCATTCAGAAACATGGTTTCTCCTATCACTGCTATCATCTAGCCACTGGAGTGCCTCAGGGCTCAGTGCTGGGACCGCTTCTCTTCTCCATCTACACGTCATCACTAGGATCTGTCATTCAGAAACATGGTTTCTCCTATCACTGCTATCATCTAGCCACTGGAGTGCCTCAGGGCTCAGTGCTGGGACTGCTTCTCTTCTCCATCTACATGTCATCACTAGGATCTGTCATTCAGAAACATGGTTTCTCCTATCACTGCTATCATCTAGCCACTGGAGTGCCTCAGGGCTCAGTGCTGGGACTGCTTCTCTTCTCCATCTACATGTCATCACTAGGATCTGTCATTCAGAAACATGGCTTCTCCTATCACTGCTATCATCTAGAGCTACTGGAGTGCCTCAGGGCTCAGTGCTGGAACCACTTCTCTTCTCCGTCTACATGTCATCACTAGATATGTTATTCAGAAACATGGTTTCTCCCATCACTGCTATCATCTAGAGCTACTGGAGTGCCTCAGGGCTCAGTGCTGGTGGAATGACCTGCCCAACTCAACCTGAGCTGCTTTAGCCATCTTCAAGAAATGGCTGAAGACACATCTTTTTCGACACTTAACTCATTTAAAAAAAAAAAAATTAAAATAAATTAAAAAAAAAACTTGCTATGTGTCCTGTGCTGGACTAACTGGGACTAGTCACAGCACGTATATTGTTGCTCTGTTGTTGGCTTGATTGCTTCTTTTGCTCTCCTCTCCTCCAAATTGCTCTCGCTTTGGATAAATGATTAAATGATTAAATGTCTGTGTATCAAAACTGAGGGTTTTTTTTGCTGTAATTTTATTTGTGGTTTCAGTGTTGTGTTTTTATGGTTGTGATTGTCTTTTTTTATGTGTTTACATACTGTACAGCACTTTGGTCAATGGTCTGTTGTTTAAAAGTGCTCAATAAATAAATAAATAAACACATAAAAATGAGCTGGAGCTGTTTTACACTGCGCCTCACCGATGTGGAGACAGAACATGCCCTATTTAATCATTAGAAATGTGACACATGCATTGAAATTATTTTTAATATTAGAGGCACTAAAACAAATTTATGCCAGTTGTATAACAAATGTTTATGTGTACTAGTCTGTGTGTAGTTTGTCCATCAGCTCAGTGTTGTTTTACACTCTATCTCTCTCTCTCTCTCTCTCTCTCTCTCTTTCTCTCTTTCTCTCTCTATCTCTCAGCTGGGCGGCTGTGGGATTCTCGGAGTGGGCGTTTGGCTTTCCATCACCCAGGGAAACTTCGCCACCCTCTCCTCCTCCCTACCGTCACTCTCCGCCGCCAATCTGCTCATCGCAGCGGGAAGCATCATCATGGTGATTGGCTGTCTGGGGTGTGTGGGTGCGGTCAAAGAGAATCGTCCATTACTCCTGAGCGTGAGTAAACCAAATACACTTGCATGTCAAACAATCATCCTGTTCAAGTCATAACAGGACATGTGCGAGGGCTCTATTATGAAATAATCACGTCTGACGTTATTCGTTTGAACCATAAATGTGGCTTTCTGCTCAAATGATAATATATGGCTCTTGACATGGCAATAATTGACATTGAGGAGATTTTGATGGCTGCCGTATAGAGACACTAGCAGCAATGAAATGAAACGCAGGAAAGGTTATTAGTATCATTTCCACTCCACCGACGAACAGGTGAACATCAGTCGACAGCTTCATATCTGTCTGTCTGTCAGTCACAGACGAGGCTGCAAAAATAATATTCACAAAAGGTAATTGCCATCAGCTTGATTCTTATAACAGGTAACTAAGTATACCAGCGTACATGACAGCATAGTTTATAGTATTATAACATACACTGCCCAGCCATGTAAATAGGCTGTGTCTATGATTGGATCATTATTAGTGTATTTATAGAATTAAAATCATGTGATCATACAGTAAAGTATGTTCTGTGTCAAAGATTTCTGGATGTTAGTAGAGTTTGGAAATAACATAAAAAAACAATCAACACAAAAAAACATAATTAAAAGGCCTTTAGTAAAATGTAAAAAATATACCACATTTGGTTTTGGTCCTTGAATCTGATTGACGAGAGGTGTTGCAAGAGTGCCAGTCTTCCTCCAGTAACACCGAGACTGTTAAAACGTTATTATAATAAATGTCACATTTATCTGTGTCTTTTATAAAGTGTGTTTGCTGATGTTTCTGGCAATACTCTATCAAGTCTCTCTGTTGAATGAAAGCTCAGTTAGTTTTTTCACACATTAATTTTTACGATAAATAAATATAAAACAGCGAGTTAAAACATTAGGGGCCAGATTTACTAACAGCTTGCGCCAGCGCAAACCCTTTTGGTGTTAAAAAAACACTGTCAGGATTTACTAAAGACATGCAGTGATAAATTAGCGCTGAAAAGGCGTGGACAGGGTTATTTTTGCAGCTGACCTTTGTAGGAGTTTCCTTTCAGACGCAGTATTTATGGGAGGAGAGTATTTAAATGCGAGGTGATTTACTGGTGTTTGCGCCATTATTTACCGCCCAAAAAAAGCGTGTCTAAAACCAGACGCTAACTGGTAGATTGCGGTCATTATGGGAATGATCCGCTGAGTCTGTGTTCATTAATTTGTCGTCAGTAGATCACACGCTGAACTGTCCACTCCCATCGGCGCCTCTCTGGAATTGCGCTCTCACGCTAATTTGCCCTGTTTAGGAAATCTGGCCCTAGGTATCAATATCTTTATATTGGGATTTGTGTGTCAGTGTGAAAACATGGTGGACGCAAAAGATGCAGCGTCTGTATTGATGTAAATTTGTTAGAATTAATGAAATATTTTTTTTATGTACAGCAAGTTGCATGTACAAAAATAGTACAACAATGTACAATTGACAAAATACGCAATTTAATTTACAGCACCTTCATAAATGTAATAAAAACATAAAAACCACATCTGATGCGCATTCTTAATTTATAATTTTGTAGAGGTAGAGTTAAAATATCTTGCTGTATTTATTGTAGAAAAGGTACTTGTTCAGCGTGCTGGTCTGAAAACCAGGTGTGTTCAGGAGCATTGTTGGAGCGTTGCTATTGTGAGAAACTGAAAACGACTGCACCATTGACCAACACACACCTGCTCTAAAGTCAATAGCGCAGTATTTATTGTGTTATTTAAAGGGTGTGTTAGTAATATGAGCCTATAGGCGGTGCACAACACACACACACTCTGATTATTATACACACAGGGACGCGCAGCAGCACACACACACACACACACTCTGCTCATTACACACACAGGGACGCGCAGCAGCACAGACACGCACACGCACACACACACACTCTGTTCATTACACACACAGGGACACGCAGCAGCACACACACACACACACACATTTAAATATTAAAAATAAAAGGATTCCTCTCTGGAGAAGCGTTCAGTCTTTCCTCATGTAAATAGTGAATCCGCTCATGGTGCGAGCACAACTGGCTTTTAAAGGGAATGGGAGATGAGACTCTGATTGGTTTATTGCACGTTACGCCCAAAACACACCCATGACTCATTAAGAGACGAGGGACAACCCTTTTGGACCATGCGCCGGGCGCGCGACTGTTTTTCCCGTCGTTAAACTAGCAAAAGTGGATTTGGACACGACCGAAGTGCACCTGCACCGTGAGCTTCAGATCGGTAAAATAGGGCCCCATGAGTCTCCTCGGCCCTGCAGATTTTGGACGACTCTCTTATTTAACATTGAATGGACTCATCAGATCAGTCCATGAGCTGAGCTGAGCCCACAATGCTTTTAAAAGCCCTGGTTTAGACCATTTGTTCCATAGGAAGAAGCCATTTAAAACTGTTTTGCATGGTGAGATTATTCTCTGAATCTAGTGTATCTTGACTTGTGTATCTTTTAAAAATCAGAGACCCGTGAATAGTTTTAGAGGACATGTTTCCAGGGGCCGGTGAGGCCTACATTCTGTCTGAGAGTGTCCCGGGACAGATGCAGATATCGGGCTGTCAGAACCTCATAGGACCTGGGCTGGATTGTTTTTTTTCAGCTGTATGCATACTAAAAATCCTGAAGGGCAAAGCAGAATGGTGGTTGTCTAATCATAGTCACATCAGCACAACTCAGAGGAGTAAAACTGGTGAGAAATCAAAGAGGAAACCCAATCTCAACAGCATTTGCTGCACATTTCTCTGTCAGAACCAGATCTTCAGTCATTCATCTTGCATTTCATTTGTATGTTTAATTCAGTGAGTGGCGTCCAGTTCTTCTCAAAAGAAATGTTTTTTAATCCAGTAAAAATGTGTTTTTGTCAGGCCTATCAACGGAGTCATGAAAGAGCTCACAGCTGATAGCACATCCACTTCATTCCTCAAGTTGGAAAACGAATGTCAGGCTAAATTCATATACCATATACTGCTGAAATAAAGAAAAGTTCAGCATGGTAATTGGATTCCCTGCATTTTTTTAAATGGGTCTGAGACAAACTCTACATACCTCACAATCTTCTTCAAAATGACCTGCAGAGCTCAGGTCAGCCTAAACACCATCGTCCCTAATTATCATTATTATTATTATTATTTGGAGCAAATGATTCATATCTGCAGATCGCCTTGGTTTCCACAGTTATCCATTTATTCCTATAGTGAAAGTACAAAAAACTACAAACCCGATTCCAAAAATGTTGGGACACTGTACAAATTGTGAATAAAAAAGGAATGCAATAATTTACAAATCTCATAAACTTATATTTTATTCACAATGTAATATAGATAACATATCAAATGTTGAAAGTGAGACATTTTGAAATGTCATGCCAAATATTGGCTCATTTTGGATTTCATGAGAGCTACTCATTCCAAAAAAGTTGGGACAGGTAGCAATAAGAGGCCGGAAAAGTTAAATGTACATATAAGGAACAGCTGGAGGACCAATTTGCAACTTATTAGGTCAATTGGCAACATGATTGGATATAAAAAGAGCCTCTCAGAGTGGCAGTGTCTCTCAGAAGTCAAGATGGGCAGAGGATCACCAATTCCCCCAATGCTGCGGAGAAAAATAGTGGAGCAATATCAGAAAGGAGTTTCTCAGAGAAAAATTGCAAAGAGTTTGAAGTTATCATCATCTACAGTGCATAATATCATCCAAAGAATCAGAGAATCTGGAACAATCTCTGTGTGTAAGGGTCAAGGCCGGAAAACCATACTGGATGCCCGTGATCTTCGGGCCCTTAGACGGCACTGCATCACATACAGGAATGCTACTGTAATGGAAATCACAACATGGGCTCAGGAATACTTCCAGAAAACATTGTCGGTGAACACAATCCACCGTGCCATTCGCCGTTGCCGGCTAAAACTCTATAGGTCAAAAAAGAAGCCATATCTAAACATGATCCAGAAGCGCAGGCGTTTTCTCTGGGCCAAGGCTCATTTAAAATGGACTGTGGAAAACTGTTCTGTGGTCAGACGAATCAAAATTTGAAGTTCTTTTTGGAAAACTGGGACGCCATGTCATCCGGACTAAAGAGGACAAGGACAACCCAAGTTGTTATCAGCGCTCAGTTCAGAAGCCTGCATCTCTGATGGTATGGGGTTGCATGAGTGTGTGTGGCATGGGCAGCTTACACATCTGGAAAGGCACCATCAATGCTGAAAGGTATATCCAAGTTCTAGAACAACATATGCTCCCATCCAGACGTCGTCTCTTTCAGGGAAGACCTTGCATTTTCCAACATGACAATGCCAGACCACATACTGCATCAATTACAACATCATGGCTGCGTAGAAGAAGGATCCGGGTACTGAAATGGCCAGCCTGCAGTCCAGATCTTTCACCCATAGAAAACATTTGGCGCATCATAAAGAGGAAGATGCGACAAAGAAGACCTAAGACAGTTGAGCAACTAGAAGCCTGTATTAGACAAGAATGGGACAACATTCCTATTTCTAAACTTGAGCAACTTGTCTCCTCAGTCCCCAGACGTTTGCAGACTGTTATAAAAAGAAGAGGGGATGCCACACAGTGGTAAACATGGCCTTGTCCCAACTTTTTTGAGATGTGTTGATGCCATGAAATTTAAAATCAACTTATTTTTCCCTTAAAATGATACATTTTCTCAGTTTAAACATTTGATATGTCATCTATGTTGTATTCTGAATAAAATATTGAAATTTGAAACTTCCACATCATTGCATTCTGTTTTTATTCACAATTTGTACAGTGTCCCAACTTTTTTGGAATCGGGTTTGTAATTATAGATATTTTAGAATGAAAAAACATGCATAAAAGTTGTTGTATGTCTTTTTTTTATCACTTCAAATAAAATTAAAAATCCCAAATTGTATTTTTTTCCACCAGCCAATTGGATAAAACTTGCTAAAGGAAAACTGCTGTCAATGCAAGCGAAATCAGATCTAAATGTGCCCTGTTTCCCTGGGTAAAATGTGTGTAAAAGTATTTGATAACACACATAAATGAAACACTGAATTATAATGTTTATCTTTAACTGGTGTTGATTTGCTCCAGCTGTTTGTGTTGGAGCAGAGCGGCCGATGTGAATATATACTGCAATCACCGCAGAGACTATCGCAGCCTGAAGATGATTTATGATAAAATATTCTCATGTCCACATGGGGGATGGTGATGTTTACTGCTTAAGCTGCTATTTATGTCACGGGCTGATTTTAATGACGGCCTGGGCTCTCCTGTGAGTCTTTATCTGCTGTGGGTTGAGCGTGTGATTATAGCGGGTTATGATGACACACAGTCATACTCAAACAGTCATACTAGTGTACTACTCTTACTGTTGTGCCCTGTAAATGGAAATATGCCCTGTAGATGGAGGTATGACCTGTAGATGGAGATATGGCCTGTAGATGGAGGTATGACCTGTAGATGGAGGTATGCCCTGTAGATGGAGATATGGCCTGTAGATGGAAATATGGCCTCTAGATGGAGATATGCCCTGTAGATGGAGATATGGCCTGTAGATGGAGATATGCCCTGTAGATGGAGGTATGACCTGTAGATGGAGATATGGCCTGTAGATGGAGGTATGACCTGTAGATGGAGGTATGCCCTGTAGATGGAGATATGGCCTGTAGATGGACGTATGCCCTGTAGATGGAGGTATGACCTGTAGATGAAGATATGGCCTGTAGATGGAGGTATCACCTGTAGATGGAGGTGTGCCCTGTAAATGGAAATATGCCCTGTAGATGGAGATATGGCCTGTAGATGGAGGTATCACCTGTAGATGGAGATATGGCCTGTAGATGGAGATATGCCCTGTAGATGGAGATATGGCCTGTAGATGGAGATATGCCCTGTAGATGGAGGTATGACCTGTAGATGGAGATATGGCCTGTAGATGGAGGTATGACCTGTAGATGGAGGTATGCCCTGTAGATGGAGATATGGCCTGTAGATGGACGTATGCCCTGTAGATGGAGGTATGACCTGTAGATGAAGATATGGCCTGTAGATGGAGGTATCACCTGTAGATGGAGGTGTGCCCTGTAAATGGAAATATGCCCTGTAGATGGAGATATGGCCTGTAGATGGAGGTATCACCTGTAGATGGAGATATGGCCTGTAGATGGAGGTATGCCCTGTAGATGGAGATATGGCCCGTAGATGGAGGTATCACCTGTAGATGGAGGTGTGCCCTGTAATTGGAAATATGTCCTGTAGATGGAAATATGCCCTGTAGATGGAGGTATGGCCTGTAGATGGAGGTATGACCTGTAGATGGAGGTATGACCTGTAGATGGAAATATGCCTTGTAGATGGAAATATGCCCTGTAGATGGAGGTATGGCCTGTAGATGGAGGTATGACCTGTAGATGGAGGTATGACCTGTAGATGGAAATATGCCTTGTAGATGGAAATATGCCCTGTAGATGGAGGTATGGCCTGTAGATGGAGGTATGACCTGTAGATGGAGGTATGACCTGTAGATGGAGATATGCCCTGTAGATAGAGGTATGGCCTGTATGAATCGTGATGAATGAATCGTGTTCCTGAATGAATCGTGTTCCTGAACGAATCGTGTTCCTGAACGAATCGTGTTCCTGAATAAATCGTGTTCATGAATGAATCAGTTGAATGAATCACTCAATGAGTCGCTCATTAAAAAACGTTACTTGCTGCCACGTATGGTCGGTTTTAGTTTTTCATTTTTCAATTATAATTGTTTTTTTTATCATTCCATATTTCTGTCATCAAAAACTATTATTTTTTATATTTTTATATTTTTAAAACGTTCAAATTCATAGCATTATGCAGTGTGAATCACGTCTGACTGTCAGTCATATTTCTGTTCTCTCTCTTCTGCTTGTGTTTCTACAGTTCTTCCTTCTGTTGCTCCTGATATTATTGTTGGAGATTCTGTTCATGATTCTTTTCTTCGCATATCAAGATCAGGTACGTGCAAAATTTAACTGTCTTTTTACGCTATTTATTATTTTATATTATTCCACTGATTGTGATTGGTCAAAAGCGGCATCTCACATTTAACTATAAATGACAATAAACTGTATAATTAGCCGTTGTCTCCATGATTTCCTGACTATGCATTTATTTGTGTTAGTGCCATAAAGTCTTTGTCATGTTTAACATTTATAATGTCAGTCCTTATCATAAAATAAACATATTATAAGTGAGAGTTAAAAGTCTGTGGGACCCTTTATCCTAAAATTAGATTTTGGTGAAAGATCATCCTGGAGCCTTTTTTATATCCAGGCTCTTGGTACAGACAGTACAGCAATAATCTTACAGTAAACATCATATGAATATGCTTTTCTGTCTTGTTCGCTAACCTTTACCTTTCTTGGCAAGTTCCCTAAGGAACAGCACTGAGAGTTATTCATTGGGTTGGTATATATCATCTGTAGATATGGATATAAATGAATATCTCAAGGCTGAGCTCAGGACAAAGGGCATGAGCTGAGATATTTGAGGGTTTCTCATCAATGAAGAACAGTTAGAGATGTCTAAGGACACATGATGGCTTCTTTCTCAGTGTAAAATAATCAAACTGCCTTCACTTTCGCTCTCTGTAAGATTGATTTTCTTGGCCGTTCTCCTCGAAGCACAAATGGCAGAAACACAGGATGGCAATGATAGTTTCTCACTGGCTCTTTGTCAAATCCTCCGTCCGTCTGCTCTTCCTCCAGCTCTCACCAGAGAGAGAAACCACACGGTTAATTCACCTGTCATCAGAGATAATCTTCTCATGTCAACGGTTTTGTTATTCCGGTGAAGATAACAAAGATTAGACATGATCTTGAAGCTAATTAAAGCTAACTACACACTGATGAAAAAAATAGATGTAAAACAAGGATCTAAACAATACACTTTTCATCAATGTTTTTTGATTATAACTTGTATCCACAGTCTCAGTCCTGATGATAACACGAGTCTTCATCACACAATGGCCTTCAGGGATCATCGAATATTATATTAAATCACATCTTGTCCAGCCTGAAAGATGCAGCTATTAATGATTTGAACAAAACAAACATATGATACCACTGTTGACAGACTTTATCACTGATTTGACACAGTTATTGAAATGTAAGACAAATACACTTCATAATTTAACAATAATGTTATGTTTGCGTTTAGGGTTAGTGATTATAATGAGCTTATAATGAGTGTGTACTGTGTGTGGATGTAATCTCGAGTTCGCTGTAGAGATTTAAACACCAGCCGCTCGCAGGTCTAAAGCGAGCGATTACACTGATAAACTGCCAATATAAGGCTGGAATTGAGTTCTTCTGTGAATACTTTTCCTGCCGGTCCACAGATGATTAGAAATGACCTCCTTGACCTCTCTCTGCTTCTTCCTCGCTCGTTATTTATGATTTATTACTGTATTACATCTATCAGGAAGGCTGTGTGAAGGGTGTGGAGCTAGCGGCCGATCACAGGGAATAACGGAGGAGTGTGTGTGAATGCCGCAATGCTTATTTAATGCACATTTACGTCTCAAACGACAGATCCTCATGCCTACACCCAGATCCTGTCTGGAGGATTGTAGGGAAACCCAATCCTTTGAGGACAGCTTTTATCGGCAGGCTTTAACAGTATAGATTGCTGTCTTTCTCACTGCCTTTTCCCTGTTTTCCTGTTTCCTCGCTGTTTGCGGTGTTGAATAATTCATTAATGGCGGTCGGTTTGGCCGACCAAAACCTTCATTTATAACTCATGATAGTTATCTTTAATATTCCATGAACACTTCACCAAACTTCATGTATTCAGTGAAGAATAGTTAAGATGTTTATATGCGATCAATTAGATTTCATATGCATTTCTTATGTGTCGACAGCCCTGCATACTAAGTGCTGTAAAAGGGTTTGCCTGGATGAAGTAGTTTTTATTGGATATTATAAAACTGATAGTTCTGACTCTAACATAAAATCAGCATCACAAACCGTCTACAGTTACACTAATAAATATGATTATTTGATGGGAAAATGTATTATCACTAAGACGTGACTTTATATAGAACTGACTTTCATTATATTGTGTTTCGGCCAAACCTCTTGCGTGTGGTAAAATCACTGAAATGCTTGTCATCTGGTGGTTTATTGCTTTGAAAGAGTCAATCCCATATTTTCAGATGGTAGCGTAATGAGAATAAAGTCATAATATTTTTTGAGAATAAAATCAAAATCCTGAGATGAAAGTCATAAAGGCTTTCTTTTCCATCTCGGTTCATCCTGAGCCAAAACTATTTCATTCAAAAATAGGCATTATACTAACGAAAAAAATTGAAAAAAAAAAAACATAACCAACCATAACCAGGCATAAATGATGCATAAAACTTCCAAATGCTCTTCAAACTGACAACACTAAACATATTTAACTGCCCATATTTTAATTGAAAATGTGCCACAACAGAAACACTGTGAATAAATCAAATGATTTCACTCAGTTAGTCTGTTAGGTTGTAATGAGAAGTAAAGATGTCTGAAATATAATTGAATTCATGGAATTATTGTATAATAACCCCATGAATCACAGTAAGTATTCAATGTAAAAATAATAACACTACTCTTAAAACGTGTCCACAAATCCCTCACTGCGAAATATACACAAAAACTTTGATATTCAATGTAATATAATGTCCCAGATCACTATTTTCCAGACAGAAAATCTTTTAATCTCAATTTTTTTTAGATTAAATCATACAAATGTTGATATTCAGATGAAGTAACAAAATGAAGAAGTGCACATGCATTCATGAGAGGAGATTTAGTGGCATCTGTGATGAAGAGAGAAGGCTGCGCTGGGTTTGCAGCTGTGATTGGGTCACAGAAACACACAGAGATGGAGGAACTGATCAAGAACACACGGCGGATATGGGGCGGTGGTTTGAGTTTTCAGAAGTAATGCTGAGGGTCTTTGCTCTTGCACACTTTACTCTTGGCCAGCAGGAGAGACTTCAGACAAGCACAGCTTTGTTCATTCATTCGCCTCGCTCGCTTCCCCAGCTCATGTTCAGCTCTACGAGCCTCACACATCAGAATCAACCTCTGTGTAAATCAGGCAGAAATACATTCTTATGTTCATTGAACACAAGAGATGTAGTCACGATGAGCTAATATGCAGGAAATACTGTAGAACAGATAGTATTATTCTGAAACAGCAGAAGCAATAAGAGTCAAACACTTGGATCTGAAGAATCCCAGTGCTGGAAACCAGCGGCTTCGGACCGCTCGTGTAGTTACTCAACAACAGCGTAATGCCACCATTCCTCTGTTAAACTATTCATTATATTGACTGACGCATTGCATCATGGCTAGTATTAACTGTAATTTTCAGGGATTTTATTTTATGCTCCACTTTCATTATATTTAGTGCGTTTGGAAAAACTGATCTGTGCAGGATTGTAGCACATAATCCTGCAGACAAAGGCATGAAAATAAGGCCGTATATCAGACTCCAAATGTGGCTCATGGGAGTCAACAAACTCATTTCACATGTGAAGAGGGTTTATACAGAAGTCTTCACTGCAAAAAGAGAAAACAAATCTTAATCAGAATTTTGTCTTGTTCTCCAGTAAAAAAAAAAAAATCTTATGAGCTCATGAACGCATTAACTAACTGTAATTTAGATATATTTTTAAGATGGAAGAATGCGTTTTTACAGATGCTAGAAACGTGGCTTTCAAATGAGAGATTGGTATCAAAGAGCACACCCAGGTTCCTAACTGACGACGAGGACTTGACAGAGCAGCCATCGAGTGTTAGACAGTATTCTAGGTTACTACTTGTGGAGTTTTTTTGTCCAATAATTAGAAACTCTGTTTTTCCAGAATTAAGTTGCAGGAAATTACTAGTCATCCAATTTTTTATATCAGCTATGCATTCCGTTAATCTTGTGAATTGGTAAATTTCATCAGGGCGTGAAGAAATATAGATCTGAGTATCGTCAGCATAACAATGAAAACTAACGCCATGCTTCCTAATAATATCTCCCAGTGGTAGCATGTACAGGGTGAAAAGCAACGGTCCTAGCACTGAGCCCTGCGGTACTCCATACTGAACTTGTGATCGGTGTGACATCTCTTCATTTACTGCTACAAACTGATAATGGTCAGATAAGTATGATTTAAACCATGCCAATGCAATTCCACTAATGCCAACATAATTTTCGAGTCTATTCAAAAGAATGTTGTGGTCGATAGTATCGAATGCAGCGCTAGATCCAGTAACATTACGTATGCTGACTCTATGGCCAGCTTCAACTCTTCAACTCAACTGTATCCCGATCTTCAAGCAGAAGGAACTGGATGAAATATTCTGAATGATATCAATCCACAATCTGACCTGTGACGCCTGAATCATAATCACACACTGTTCGTTGGCCAGAGGAGATCTGAGCGACTGATGGTTTTTCCTGAGGGTTTCTCCATTCTGTCACTGATGGAGTTTGAGTTCTTGCCTCTGTCTCTGGCTTGATTAATCAGGGACACTTAATATTCTTATATAGAATACACTTAATATTCAATATTATTGATCTGACTGTGTGAGAACTGAACTGAGCTGATGATGACATCACTGTTTTCTGCAGAGAAATATTTCTCTCTATAGATGAAACGAACTCATTTAATAATTGATGATCTTTACACAGTTATTGAGCCGAAATCAATACTGAACTGAATAATAACGGTTTACTAATGTCTTTTTAGCATCATTGAATCATTATTTTCCTGTTTATCCATTTAAAGCTGCTTTGAAACAGTCTCTATTGTATAAAGAGCTATAGAAGTACAGGTGACATGACTTAGCATCCTAAAAAGATAATATCTCATGAAGTTTATAATTGTGAGGGACAAATGTCATTCTTATGACAAATAATGGCACATCAATAAGCTTTTCTTGACGGTGTGTTGTAGATTGATCTGTATGCGCAGAGTGACCTGAAGAAGGGCCTGCATCTCTTCGGGACTGAAGGAAACATCGGCCTGACCAACGCCTGGAGCATCGTCCAAACTGACGTGAGTTTGCTGGATTCAATGTGCAGTTATTGATATTATTTCCTATAGCTTCGCAAGATATGGTGATGGTGATGAGAGTGGCTCTGTGTTGTAGTTTCGCTGCTGTGGAGTGACCAATCACACGGACTGGTTTTACGTGTACAACGCCACGCGTGTGCCGGACTCCTGCTGTCTGGAGTACAGTGATAACTGCGGCCTGGAGAACCCCGGCACCTGGTGGACGGCTGTAAGAAACACCACGACTGATCTGGGCAAACACTTACACATAACACGACTGGAATCACACAGTTACAACAACTGATAAGAACATGAGTTCAAGACCGCATACAATGATCCGACAAACACGCTGATGTATGTTCCTAGTGAAGCAGGAAAGGAAGAAAGCTTGTTTTGTGTCTGTAAACTGTCACGGGTGTCCATCTCTTCCCGGTAAAGCTGAACACGTTACTCATGCGTGTATGAGTGACGGAGTGTGTTTGTGTGTTAACACGTTACTCACACGTGTATTAGTGACGGAGGGGGTTTATGTGTTAACACGTTACTCACACGTGTATGAGTTACGGAGTGTGTTTGTGTGTTAACACGTTACTCGCACGTGTATGAGTGACGGAGTGTGTTTGTGTGTTAACACGTTACTCACGCGTGTTTGAGTGACGGAGGGTGTTTGTGTGTTAACAAGTTACTCGCGCGTGTATGAGTGACAGAGGGTGTTTGTGTGTTAACACATTACTCACACGTATGACTGACGGAGGGTGTTTGTGTGTTAACACGTTACTCACGTGTGTATGAGTGACGGAGGGTGTTTGTGTGTTAACACGTTACTCACGCGTTTTTATGAGTGACGGGGTGTGTTTGTGTGTTAACACATTACTCACGCATGTATGAGTGACGGAGTGTGTTACAGCCGTGTTACGAGTGAGTGTATGAGTGATGGAGGGTGTTTATGTGTTAACACGTTACTCGCGTGTATGAGTGACAGAGTGTGTTTGTGTGTTAACACGTTACTCGCGCGTGTATGAGTGACGGAGTGTGTTTGTGTGTTACAGCCGTGTTACGAGCGAGTGTATGAGTGACGGAGTGTGTTTGTGTGTTAACACGTTACCCACGCGTGTATGAGTGACGGAGTGTGTTTGTGTGTTAACACGTTACTCATGCGTGTATGAGTGACGGAGGGTGTTTGTGTGTTAACACGTTACTCGCGTATGACTGATGGAGGGTGTTTGTGTGTTAACACGTTACTCACGTGTGTATGAGTGACGGAGGGTGTTTGTGTGTTAACACGTTACTCACGTGTTTTTATGAGTGACGGAGTGTGTTTGTGTGTTAACATGTTACTCAAGCGTGTATGAGTGACGGAGTGTGTTTGTGTGTTAACACGTTACTCACGCGTATATGAGTGACGGAGGGTGTTTGTGTGTTAACACGTTACTCACGCGTGTATATGAGTGACGGAGTGTGTTTGTGTGTTAACACGTTACTCATGCATGTATGAGTGACGGAGTGTGTTTGTGTGTTAACACATTACTCACGTGTGTATGAGTGACGGAGTGTGTTTGTGTGTTAACACGTTACTCATGCATGTATGAGTGACGGAGTGTGTTTGTGTGTTAACACATTACTCACGTGTGTATGAGTGACGGAGTGTGTTTGTGTGTTAACACGTTACTCAAGAATGTATGAGTGACGGAGTATGTTTGTGTGTTAACATGTTACTCGGGCGTGTATGAGTGACGGAGTGTGTTTGTATGTTGCAGCCGTGTTACGAGCAAGCGTATGAGTGACGGAGAGTGTTTGTGTGTTGACACGTTACTCACGGGTGTATGAGTGACGGAGGGTGTTTGTATGTTACCACGTTACTCACGCGTGTATGACTGACGGAGTGTGTTTGTGTGTTAACACGTTACTCACGCGTGTATGAGTGACGGAGGGTGTTTGTGTGTTAACACATTACTCGCGTGTATGAGTGATGGAGTGTGTTTGTGTGTTAACACGTTACTCGCGCGTATATGAGTGACGGAGGGTGTTTGTGTGTTAACACGTTACTCACGCGTGTATGAGTGATGGAGTGTGTTTGTGTGTTAACACGTTACTCACGCATGTATGAGTGACGGAGTGTGTTTGTGTGTTAACACATTACTCACGTGTGTATGAGTGACGGAGGGTGTTTGTGTGTTAACACGTTACTTGCGCGTGTATGATTGACGGAGGGTGTTTGTGTGTTAACACGTTACTCAAGCGTGTATGAGTGACGGAGTGTGTTTGTGTGTTAACACGTTACTCACGCGTATATGAGTGATGGAGGGTGTTTGTGTGTTAACACGTTACTCACGCGGTTTTATGAGTGACGGAGTGTGTTTGTGTGTTAACACGTTACTCACGCGGTTTTATGAGTGACGGAGTGTGTTTGTGTGTTAACACATTACTCACGTGTGTATGAGTGACGGAGGGTGTTTGTGTGTTACCACGTTACTCACGCGTGTATGAGTGACGGAATGTGTTTGTGTGTTAACACGTTACTTGCGCGTGTATGATTGACGGACGGTGTTTGTGTGTTAACACGTTACTCAAGCGTGTATGAGTGACGGAGTGTGTTTGTGTGTTAACACGTTACTCACGCGTATATGAGTGATGGAGGGTGTTTGTGTGTTAACACGTTACTTGCGCGTATATGAGTGACAGAGGGTGTTTGTGTGTTAACACGTTACTCACGCGTTTTTATGAGTGACGGAGTGTGTTTGTGTGTTAACACGTTACTCACGCATGTATGAGTGACGGAGTGTGTTTGTGTGTTAACACGTTACTCCCGCGTGTATGAGTGAAGGAGGGTGTTTGTGTGTTAACACGTTACTCACGCGTGTATGAGTGACGGAGGGTGTTTGTGTGTTAACACGTTACTTGCGCGTATATGAGTGACGGAGGGTGTTTGTGTGTTAACACGTTACTCGCGTGTATGAGTGACGGAGTGTGTTTGTGTGTTAACACGTTACTCGCGTGTATGAGTGATGGAGTGTGTTTGTGTGTTAACACGTTACTCGCGCGTATATGAGTGACGGAGGGTGTTTGTGTGTTAACACGTTACTCACGCTTGTATGAGTGATGGAGTGTGTTTGTGTGTTAACACGTTACTCACGCATGTATGAGTGATGGAGTGTGTTTGTGTGTTAATACATTACTCACGTGTGTATGAGTGACGGAGTATGTTTGTGTGTTAACACGTTACTCGCGCGTGTATGAGTGATGGAGGGTGTTTATGTGTTAACACGTTACTCGCGTGTATGAGTGACAGAGTGTGTTTGTGTGTTAACACGTTAATCGCGCGTGTATGAGTGACGGAGTGTGTTTGTGTGTTACAGCCGTGTTACGAGCGAGTGTATGAGTGATGGAAGGTGTTTGTGTGTTACAGCCGTGTTACGAGCGAGTGTATGAGTGACGGAGTGTGTTTGTGGGTTAACACGTTACTCAGGCGTGTATGAGTGACGGAGGGTGTTTGTGTGTTAACACGTTACTCACGCGTATGACTGACGGAGGGTGTTTGTGTATTAACACGTTACTCACGTGTGTATGAGTGACGGAGGGTGTTTGTGTGTTATCACGTTACTCACGCGTTTTTATGAGTGACGGAGTGTGTTTGTATGTTGCAGCCGTGTTACGAGCAAGCGTATGAGTGACGGAGAGTGTTTGTGTGTTGACACGTTACTCACGGGTGTATGAGTGACGGAGGGTGTTTGTATGTTACCACGTTACTCACGCGTGTATGAGTGACGGAGTGTGTTTGTGTGTTAACACGTTACTCACGTGTGTATGATTGACGGAGGGTGTTTGTGTGTTAAAACGTTACTCAAGCGTGTATGAGTGACGGAGTGTGTTTGTGTGTTAACACGTTACTCACGCGTATATGAGTGACGGAGGGTGTTTGTGTGTTAACACGTTTCTCACGCATGTATGAGTGACGGAGTGTGTTTGTGTGTTAACACGTTACTCACGCATGTATGAGTGACGGAGTGTGTTTGTGTGTTAACACGTTACTCACGTGTGTATGAGTGACGGAGTGTGTTTGTGTGTTAACACGTTACTCACGCATGTATGAGTGACGGAGTGTGTTTGTGTGTTAACACGTTACTCACGTGTGTATGAGTGACGGAGTGTGTTTGTGTGTTAACACGTTACGAGCCGTGTTACGAGCGAGTGTATGAGTGACGGAGTGTGTTTGTGTGTTGACACGTTACTCACGCGTGTATGAGTGACGGAGTGTGTTTGTATGTTGCAGCCGTGTTACGAGCAAGCGTATGAGTGACGGAGAGTGTTTGTGTGTTGACACGTTACTCACGCATGTATGAGTGACGGAGGGTGTTTGTATGTTACCACGTTACTCACGCGTGTATGAGTGACGGAGTGTGTTTGTGTGTTAACACGTTACTCGCGTGTATGAGTGACAGAGTGTGTTTGTGTGTTAACACGTTACTCACGCGTATATGAGTGATGGAGGGTGTTTGTGTGTTAACACGTTACTCAAGCGTGTATGAGTGACGGAGTGTGTTTGTGTGTTAACACGTTACTCACGCGTATATGAGTGACGGAGGGTGTTTGTGTGTTAACACGTTACTTGCGCGTGTATGAGTGACGGAGGGTGTTTGTGTGTTAACACGTTACTCACGCGTTTTCATGAGTGACGGAGTGTGTTTGTGTGTTAACACGTTACTCACGCATGTATGAGTGACAGAGGGTGTTTGTGTTAACACGTTACTCCCGCGTGTATGAGTGAAGTAGGGTGTTTGTGTGTTAACACGTTACTCACGTGTGTATGAGTGACGGAGGGTGATTGTGTGTTAACACGTTACTCCCGCGTGTATGAGTGAAGTAGGGTGTTTGTGTGTTAACACGTTACTCACGTGTGTATGAGTGACGGAGGGTGATTGTGTGTTAACATGTTACTCGCGCGTGTATGAATGCCGGAGGGTGTTTGTGTGTTAACACGTTACTCAAGCGTATGAGTGACGGAGGGTGTTTGTGTGTTAACACGTTACTCACGCGTGTATGAGTTATGGAGTGTGTTGGTGTGTTAACACGTTACTCGCGCATGTATGATTGACGGAGGGTGTTTGTGTGTTAACACGTTACTCGCGTGTATGAGTGACGGAGTGTGTTTGTGTGTTAACACGTTACTCACGCGTATATGAGTGACGGAGGGTGTTTGTGTGTTAACACGTTTCTCACGCATGTATGAGTGACGGAGTGTGTTTGTGTGTTAACACGTTACTCAGGTGTGTATGAGTGATGGAGGGTGTTTGTGTGTTAACACGTTACTCATGCATGTGACTGACGGAGGGTGTTTGTGTGTTAACACGTTACTCAGGTGTGTATGAGTGACGGAGGGTGTTTGTGTGTTAACACGTTACTCACGCGTTTTTATGAGTGACGGAGTATGTTTGTGTGTTAACACGTTACTCACGCATGTATGAGTGACGGAGTGTGTTTGTGTGTTAACACGTTACTCACGCGTGTATGAGTGACGGAGTGTGTTTGTGTGTTAACACGTTACTCAGGCGTGTATAAGCGACGGAGTGTGTTTGTGTGTTAACACGTTACTCACGCGTATGACTTACGGTGGGTGTTTGAGTGTTAACACATTACTCACGTGTGTATGAGTGACGGAGTGTGTTTGTGTGTTAACACGTTACTCGCGCGTGTATGAGTGATGGAGGGTGTTTATGTGTTAACACGTTACTCGCGTGTATGAGTGACAGAGTGTGTTTGTGTGTTAACACGTTACTCACGCGTGTATGAGTGACGGAGTGTGTTTGTGTGTTACAGCCGTGTTACGAGCGAGTGTATGAGTGATGGATGGTGTTTGTGTGTTACAGCCGTGTTATGAGCGAGTGTATGAGTGACGGAGTGTGTTTGTGTGTTAACACGTTACTCACGCGTGTATGAGTGACGGAGTGTGTTTGTGTGTTAACACGTTACTCAGGCGTGTATGAGTGACGGAGTGTGTTTGTGTGTTAACACGTTACTCACGCGTGTATGAGTGACGGAGTGTGTTTGTGTGTTAACATGTTACTCACGCGTGTATGAGTGACGGAGTGTGTTTGTGTGTTAACACGTTACTCACGCGTAATGCTGACGGAGGGTGTTTGTGTATTAACACGTTACTCACGTGTGTATGAGTGACGGAGGGTGTTTGTGTGTTAACACGTTACTCACGCGTTTTTATGAGTGACGGAGTGTGTTTGTGTGTTAACACGTTACTTACGCATGTATGAGTGACGGAGTGTGTTTGTGTGTTAACACGTTACTCACGCGTTTTTATGAGTGACGGAGTGTGTTTGTGTGTTAACACGTTACTCCCGCGTGTATGAGTGAAGGAGGGTGTTTGTGTGTTAACACGTTACTCACGCGTGTATGAGTGACGGAGGGTGTTTGTGTGTTAACACGTTACTTGCGCGTATATGAGTGACGGAGGGTGTTTGTGTGTTAACACGTTACTCGCGTGTATGAGTGACGGAGTGTGTTTGTGTGTTAACACGTTACTCGCGTGTATGAGTGATGGAGTGTGTTTGTGTGTTAACACGTTACTCGCGCGTATATGAGTGACGGAGGGTGTTTGTGTGTTAACACGTTACTCACGCTTGTATGAGTGATGGAGTGTGTTTGTGTGTTAACACGTTACTCACGCATGTATGAGTGATGGAGTGTGTTTGTGTGTTAATACATTACTCACGTGTGTATGAGTGACGGAGTATGTTTGTGTGTTAACACGTTACTCGCGCGTGTATGAGTGATGGAGGGTGTTTATGTGTTAACACGTTACTCAGGCGTGTATGAGTGACGGAGGGTGTTTGTGTGTTAACACGTTACTCACGCGTATGACTGACGGAGGGTGTTTGAGTGTTAACACGTTACTCCCGCGTGTATGAGTGAAGGAGGGTGTTTGTGTGTTAACACGTTACTCACGCGTGTATGAGTGACGGAGGGTGTTTGTGTGTTAACACGTTACTTGCGCGTATATGAGTGACGGAGGGTGTTTGTGTGTTAACACGTTACTCGCGTGTATGAGTGATGGAGTGTGTTTGTGTGTTAATACATTACTCACGTGTGTATGAGTGACGGAGTATGTTTGTGTGTTAACATGTTACTCACGCGTGTATGAGTGACGGAGTGTGTTTGTGTGTTAACACGTTACTCAGGCGTGTATGAGTGACGGAGGGTGTTTGTGTGTTAACACGTTACTCACGCGTATGACTGACGGAAGGTGTTTGAGTGTTAACACGTTACTCACGTGTGTATGAGTGACGGAGGGTGTTTGTGTGTTAACACGTTACTCACGCGTATGACTGACGGAGTGTGTTTGTGTGTTAACACGTTACTCACGCATGTATGAGTGACGGAGTGTGTTTGTGTGTTAACACGTTACTCCCGCGTGTATGAGTGAAGGAGGGTGTTTGTGTGTTAACACGTTACTCACGCGTGTATGAGTGACGGAGGGTGTTTGTGTGTTAACATGTTACTCGCGCATGTATGAATGCCGGAGGGTGTTTGTGTGTTAACACGTTACTCACGCGTATGAGTGACGGAGGGTGTTTGTGTGTTAACACGTTACTCGCGTGTATGAGTGACGGAGAGTGTTTGTGTGTTAACACGTTACTCATGCGTATGTGAGTGACGGAGGGTGTTTGTGTGTTAACACGTTACTCACGTGTCTATGAGTAACGGAGGGTGTTTGTGTGTTAACACGTTACTCCCGCATGTATGAGTGACGGAGGGTGTTTGTGTGTTAACACGTTACTCACGCGTATATGAGTGAAGGAGGGTGTTTGTGTGTTAACACGTTACTCACACTTATATGAGTGACGGAGTGTGTTTGTGTGTTAACACGTTACTCACACGTGTATGAGTTACGGAGTGTGTTTGTGTGTTACAGCCGTGTTACGAGCGAGTGTATGAGTGACGGAGTGTGTTTGTGTGTTAACACGTTACTCACGCGTATGACTGACGGAGGTTGTTTGTGTGTTAACACGTTACTCACGTGTGTATGAGTGACGGAGTGTGTTTGTGTGTTAACACGTTACTCAAGCGTGTATGAGTGACGGAGTGTGTTTGTGTGTTAACACGTTACTCACGCGTATATGAGTGACGGAGGGTGTTTGTGTGTTAACACATTACTCACGCATGTATGAGTGACGGAGTGTGTTTGTGTGTTAACACGTTACTCACGTGTGTATGAGTGACGGAGTGTGTTTGTGTGTTAACACGTTACTCACTCATGTATGAGTGACGGAATATGTTTGTGTGTTAACATGTTACTCGCGCGTGTATGAGTGACGGAGTGTGTTTGTGTGTTACAGCCGTGTTACGAGCGAGTGTATGAGTGACGGAGTGTGTTTGTGCGTTAACACATTACTCACGCGTGTATGAGTGACAGAGAGTGTTTGTGTGTTGACACGTTACTCACGCGTGTATGAGTGACGGAGGGTGTTTGTATGTTACCACGTTACTCACGCGTGTATGAGTGACGGAGTGTGTTTGTGTGTTAACACGTTACTCACGCGTGTATGAGTGACGGAGGGTGTTTGTGTGTTAACACATTACTCGCGTGTATGAGTGATGGAGTGTGTTTGTGTGTTAACACGTTACTCGCGCGTATATGAGTGACGGAGGGTGTTTGTGTGTTAACACGTTACTCACGCTTGTATGAGTGATGGAGTGTGTTTGTGTGTTAACACGTTACTCACGCATGTATGAGTGATGGAGTGTGATTGTGTGTTAATACATTACTCACGTGTGTATGAGTGACGGAGTATGTTTGTGTGTTAACACGTTACTCGCGCGTGTATGAGTGATGGAGGGTGTTTATGTGTTAACACGTTAGTCGCGTGTATGAGTGACAGAGTGTGTTTGTGTGTTAACACGTTAATCGCGCGTGTATGAGTGACGGAGTGTGTTTGTGTGTTACAGCCGTGTTACGAGTGAGTGTATGAGTGATGGAGGGTGTTTGTGTGTTACAGCCGTGTTACGAGCGAGTGTATGAGTGACGGAGTGTGTTTGTGGGTTAACACGTTACTCACGCGTGTATGAGTGACGGAGTGTGTTTGTGTGTTAACACGTTACTCAGGCGTGTATGAGTGACGGAGGGTGTTTGTGTATTAACACATTACTCACGCGTATGACTGACGGAGGGTGTTTGTGTGTTAACACGTTACTCACGCGTTTTTATGAGTGACGGAGTGTGTTTGTGTGTTAACACGTTACTTACGCATGTATGAGTGACGGAGTGTGTTTGTGTGTTAACACGTTACTCAGGCATGTATGAGTGACGGAGGGTGTTTGTGTGTTAACACGTTACTCACGCGTATGACTGACGGAGGGTGTTTGAGTGTTAACACGATACTCACGTGTGTATGAGTGACGGAGGGTGTTTGTGTGTTAACACGTTACTCCCGCGTGTATGAGTGACGGAGTGTGTTTGTGTGTTAACACGTTACTCGCGAGTGCATGATTGACGGAGGGTGTTTGTGTGTTAACACGTTACTCAAGCGTGTATGAGTGACGGAGTGTGTTTGTGTGTTAACACGTTACTCACGTGTATATGAGTGACGGAGGGTGTTTGTGTGTTAACACGTTACTTGCGCGTGTATGATTGACGGAGGGTGTTTGTTTGTTAACACGTTACTCAAGCGTGTATGAGTGACGGAGTGTGTTTGTGTGTTAACACGTTACTCACGCGTATATGAGTGACGGAGGGTGTTTGTGTGTTAACACATTACTTGCGCGTATATGAGTGACGGAGGGTGTTTGTGTGTTAACACGTTACTCACGCGTTTTTATGAGTGACGGAGTGTGTTTGTGTGTTAACACGTTACTCATGCATGTATGAGTGACGGAGTGTGTTTGTGTGTTAACACGTTACTCCCGCGTGTATGAGTGAAGGAGGGTGTTTGTGTGTTAACACGTTACTCACGCGTGTATGAGTTACGGAGTGTTTTGGTGTGTTAACACGTTACTCGCGCATGTATGATTGACGGAGGGTGTTTGTGTGTTAACACGTTACTCACGTGTGTATGAGTAACGGATGGTGTTTGTGTGTTAACACGTTACTCCCGCATGTATGAGTGACGGAGGGTGTTTGTGTGTTAACACGTTACTCACGCGTATATGAGTGACGGAGGGTGTTTGTGTGTTAACACGTTACTCACGCTTATATGAGTGACGGCGGGTGTTTGTGTGTTACAGCCGTGTTACGAGCGAGTGTATGAGTGAGGAAGGGTGTTTGTGTGTTAACACGTTACTCACGCGTTTTTATGAGTGACGGAGTGTGTTTGTGTGTTAACACGTTACTTACGCATGTATGAGTGACGGAGTGTGTTTGTGTGTTAACACGTTACTCACGCGTGTATGAGTGACGAAGTGTGTTTGTGTGTTAACACGTTACTCAGGCATGTATGAGTGACGGAGGGTGTTTGTGTGTTAACACGTTACTCACGAGTATGACTGACGGAGGGTGTTTGAGTGTTAACACGATACTCACGTGTGTATGAGTGACGGAGGGTGTTTGTGTGTTAACACGTTACTCCCGCGTGTATGAGTGACGGAGTGTGTTTGTGTGTTAACACGTTACTCGCGAGTGCATGATTGACGGAGGGTGTTTGTGTGTTAACACGTTACTCAAGCGTGTATGAGTGACGGAGTGTGTTTGTGTGTTAACACGTTACTCACGTGTATATGAGTGACGGAGGGTGTTTGTGTGTTAACACGTTACTTGCGCGTGTATGATTGACGGAGGGTGTTTGTTTGTTAACACGTTACTCAAGCGTGTATGAGTGACGGAGTGTGTTTGTGTGTTAACACGTTACTCACGCGTATATGAGTGACGGAGGGTGTTTGTGTGTTAACACATTACTTGCGCGTATATGAGTGACGGAGGGTGTTTGTGTGTTAACACGTTACTCACGCGTTTTTATGAGTGACGGAGTGTGTTTGTGTGTTAACACGTTACTCATGCATGTATGAGTGACGGAGTGTGTTTGTGTGTTAACACGTTACTCCCGCGTGTATGAGTGAAGGAGGGTGTTTGTGTGTTAACACGTTACTCACGCGTGTATGAGTTACGGAGTGTTTTGGTGTGTTAACACGTTACTCGCGCATGTATGATTGACGGAGGGTGTTTGTGTGTTAACACGTTACTCACGTGTGTATGAGTAACGGATGGTGTTTGTGTGTTAACACGTTACTCCCGCATGTATGAGTGACGGAGGGTGTTTGTGTGTTAACACGTTACTCACGCGTATATGAGTGACGGAGGGTGTTTGTGTGTTAACACGTTACTCACGCTTATATGAGTGACGGCGGGTGTTTGTGTGTTACAGCCGTGTTACGAGCGAGTGTATGAGTGACGGAGTGTGTTTATGTGTTAACACGTTACTCACGCGTATGACTGACGGAGGTTGTTTGTGTGTTAACACGTTACTCACGTGTGTATGAGTGACGGAGTGTGTTTGTGTGTTAACACGTTACTCAAGCGTGTATGAGTGACGGAGTGTGTTTGTGTGTTAACACGTTACTCACGCGTATATGAGTGACGGAGGGTGTTTGTGTGTTAACACGTTACTCACGCGTGTATATGAGTGACGGAGTGTGTTTGTGTGTTAACACGTTACTCACGCATGTATGAGTGACGGAGTGTGTTTGTGTGTTAACACGTTACTCACGTGTGTATGATTGACGGAATATGTTTGTGTGTTAACATGTTACTCGCGCGTGTATGAGTGACGGAGTGTGTTTGTGTGTTACAGCCGTGTTACGAGCGAGTGTATGAGTGACGGAGTGTCTTTGTGCGTTAACACGTTACTCACGCGTGTATGAGTGACGGAGTGTGTTTGTATGTTGCAGCCGTGTTACGAGCAAGCGTATGAGTGACAGAGAGTGTTTGTGTGTTGACACGTTACTCACGCGTGTATGAGTGAAGGAGGGTGTTTGTGTGTTAACACGTTACTCCTGCGTGTATGAGTGACGGAGGGTGTTTATGTGTTAACACGTTACTCACGCATATATGAGTGACGGAGGGTGTTTGTGTGTTAACACGTTACTCACGCTTATATGAGTGACGGAGGGTGTTTGTGTGTTAACACGTTACTCATGCGTTTTTATGAGTGACGGAGTGTGTTTGTGTGTTAACACGTTACTCACGCATGTATGAGTGATGGAGTGTGTTTGTGTGTTAACACGTTACTCACGTGTGTATGAGTGACAGAGGGTGTTTGTGTGTTAACACGTTACTCACGCGTGTATGAGTGACGGAGGGTGATTGTGTGTTAACATATTACTCGCGCGTGTATGAATGCCGGAGGTTGTTTGTGTGTTAACACGTTACTCACGCGTGTATGAGTGACGGAGTGTGTTTGTGTGTTAACACATTATTCACGTGTGTATGAGTGACGGAGTGTGTTTGTGTGTTAACACGTTACTCACGCACGTATGAGTGACGGAGTGTGTTTGTGTGTTAACACGTTACTCGCGCGTGTATGAGTGACGGAGTGTGTTTGTGTGTTGCAGCCGTGTTACAAGTGAGTTTATGAGTGACGGAGTGTGTTTGTGTGTTGCAGCCGTGTTACTAGCGAGTGTATGAGTGACGGAGTGTGTTTGTGTGTTGCAGCCGTGTTACGAGCAAGTGTATGAGTGACGGAGTGTGTTTGTGTGTTGCAGCCGTGTTACAAGCGAGTTTATGAGTGATGGAGTGTGTTTGTGTGTTGCAGCCTTGTTACAAGCGAGTGTATGAGTGACGGAGTGTGTTTGTGTGTTGCAGCCTTGTTACAAGCGAGTGTATGAGTGACGGAGTGTGTTTGTGTGTTGCAGCCTTGTTACAAGCGAGTGTATGAGTGACGGAGTGTGTTTGTGTGTTGCAGCCGTGTTACGAGCGAGTGTATGAGTGACGGAGTGTTTTTGTGTGTTGCAGCCGTGTTACGAGCGAGTGAAGGGCTGGCTGCAGGAGAATCTGGTGGCACTGTGGATCTTTGCGCTCTGCACGGCTCTCACACAGGTACTAAACACTTCACAGCACATTGATCAATATATGATAAAGAGCTCTGTTATTGATCATCATTTACGTGCGTTTGTGTTTCCAGATCCTGGGGCTCGTGTTCTCCATGACCATATTCTGTCATGCGGTGAAAGTGGACACGTTCTATGCATAGAGACACGGTTCAGGACCAACCATTTCAGCCGTTTCTGCTTCATCTTCGTCTTTATCGCTGTAGCAATTGATCGTGACATTTTGCTAACACTGCTATTTGCAACATGGTTTTATAATTCAATTCAACTAAAAAAAATTACAAATTGCTCTTTATTGTGAATATTTACTGGACAATTTGTCCATTTGTGAACTACAGTAACTAATGTCATGATTTTATATTTGTATAATTTCATATTAATACGTATATGAACAACAGCCATTTATATTTATTCAGAGTGTTCTCAGTAGATTCAAAAGTCAAGATATTTAGATCACATGTTTGTATATCTGAGACAGTGTTCAAAGCAAAAGCATTAATAAAACAGAAGGAAGACTTTAGTTGAGCCCTGAATGCTGTTCCTCAAAGACAATTCAGTGAAAGAGCCACATATAAGCACAATTTACTACACAGTTTACTACACAGTTTACTGCACAGTTTACTGCACAGTTTACTACACAGTTTACTACACAGTTTACTGCACAGTTTACTGCACAGTTTACTACACAGTTTACTACATCTACATTACAGCAGCCGAGAACTACTGGAACACGGAGCAGAAGCGCGTCTGTTAAACACCTACAATCATTTATCAGGTGTACTCATCCCTTTTCTTAAAAATGGTTTAAAGGAGGAAATATAAGGTTTATCATTTTATAAATTTTTTGTCAATAATTTATTTGAACATGTAGTACATTAGTAGATAACATCATGCTGTAAGTCACCCAACCAACACTGCTTCATTATAATCCGGCCATCACTGTTAATGTTATTATTGGTTTCTGCTGTTGTTACATTTATTAAATACTTAACACCTGATTTTTTAACCCCTGTCAGTAAATGAAATGTGTGTTTGCTAGTGTGTTGGAGGGGATTCTGGATGTTAAAATAGGGGTTGGGAAGCACTGGCCCCACCTGTCAATCACTGCTTCAAGCTGGATCTGGGTTATTTTCCCATAATATTTACAGTCTCGAGGTCCCATGTGTCAGTGTAGATTTGGGAATAGAGCTCATGAACGACTCCTTCGGGGCCGTTTGCTCCCTTGATGTGCACTTTTGCCAAGTCTGCAATGTGGCTTTATGCCACCGAAATACAGACTCGAAGCAAAAGCGTTCAGGGAGCCGGAGGAGGAAGACGTGGAAGAGCAATGAAGAGTCGATTAGTGTTCACACAGTGAAAGATGACCATATACAATCAAATGCAACTGAAACGCATAGTTGACTTTTTTAAGGTTATTACGGTTTCTATTTTTTTCTATAGTGTGATAAACATGAAACCCAGAAGTTTTACAAAAGACTGGTCGCCACCTACTGGTTATGTGATGTACTGATGCAGCTACAGCAAATCTATTTGACTCACTTGGTACTTCTGTGATCAGATCGTCTGAATTAGTTTAGGAACTAAGAGATAACCTCCGTCCTGTGGGTGGAGGCTGGAGCCGGAGGACGGATGCTTGTCTAATAACAGCCTGGATGAACTGTTCTGAAGTTATATCGCCTCACGGCCTGATCTGCTGAAGGAGGCGTTTCACAGCTTTCATCCACAGCATGAGATTTATTTGAAGATTTCTAAAGTGAAAAGAGACTCTCTGGGCATCGTAATTCAAATTGAAATTTTCTAACAAAATAACTTCATGTGTGCTTGTGCTCTCTTTAAAACAAATGACACTTGCTTTGATATTGTATTATCTTCTGCAATGACATTCTCACATTTTAAGAGTGAATTGTGTCCTGATGTTTTTGGGCCACTGTATGTTTACAGATGACCACCTGTGTGTCCAGATCTGAGCAAGTATGAGAACCACAGCAATGTGTAATAGTAACGCAAAAAAACAAAATTAAGATTAGAGATGTGTAATTGTCCTGGTCAATCAGGAGAATGTGACTGAATGAAAATAAATGTCTATGTTCAGAATAGGACACGAACATACGGTTACTATTGCTGTGGTTTATGAATCTGGTCTGTACCGGATCCTCAGAGCAATAAAGCCGAGGTGACTTCAGAGATCCGCTCTGAACTTATGATCATGTGACCATCTCTAACATGCACAACTGTGTGACATATAAATAAATCTTTTACAAATATGTGGATGTGGTGGCTTATTATCGCCCTTGCTTACCATCAAAATCAGTTCTTATAGCATTATCATGATGTTTTAACACAGTTAGGATTATTTTATATCTCATCAATGCTGTTTTCACACACACACTCACTTTCTTCGGACAGAATTTGTAGTGACCCTATGCTGAAGTCTGTCGTGTGTCGTGATGTTTCTGAACATATTCAATAATCCACGCCCAATAGCTGCTACTGTTATGTTTTTGATGTATATATGAATGAATATATGGTAAGTGGGTCTTGAATACTGATCTGGCTCCATACAATATGCATCAAATGTGTCTTCCATTACAGCTTCACTCAAATGATCAATAATTCATCCTGATTTCTCTTCCTCTGCAATAAATCACCTCGGTCACGTCTTTCCAGACAAATGAATATTGCACGAGGCCAGATCAGCGACTTTGTAAACATGTATGAGTGGAATTAGGTTTTTGTTTTTAATAACATTGTTTCAAGTGATTTGCTGTGAACATGAACAAATGGCCACATTCTCATGAGAAAAAGTGACAAGTGTTAAAGACACTCCCTTTAATCTAAACAGTGTCATGATATTCAGAGAAATAGACCTATACAGTCGAGGTCAGAATTATTAACCCCCTTGGTAAATATTATCAAAAATGGCTATAAAATAAATCTGCATTGTTTATCCTTTTGATCTTTCATTCCAAAAAATTCACAAAAATCTAACCCTTTCATTGAAGTAAAAGAATTGAAAATGGGGGGAAATCTCATTATGAAATAAATGCTTTTTTCCAAAACACGTTGGACACAATTATTGGCACCCCTAGAATTTTTTATGAGTAAAATATCTCTGAAGTATATTCCCATTCATTTTGACATGTTTTAGCACACCAGAGTGACTAGGAACATGAAATTGTCCAGCCATGATTTCCTGTTCCACAGGAGTATAAATATAAGGAAACACAAAGGCCAAATTCCCTTCATCATCATCATCATCATCACAATGAATAAAACCACAGAATATAGTTCTGATGTGCAGCAAAAGATGGTTGAGCTTCACAAAATAGAAAGTGGCTCTAAGAAAACAGCTAAAGCATTGAAAATCCCCATTTCCAATCAACTAAAGATGTGATGAATCTGACGTGTGTGTATATCGTCCTAATGCACGAGAGGAGGAGAGTTTGAGTGGACAAAGACTCTTAGAGGATCACAGATGGAGAATCGCAGAGATTTGTTCAGTCTTCGGCTCAGGAAATGATCAAACAGCCCCTACATCACCACAAGTTGTTCGGGAGGGTTTGAAGAAAAATCCTCCTCGTTCATCCAGAAACAAACTCCAGCATATTCAGACACGACTGGAGCTTCAGACGGGACGGTTCTGTGCTCAGATGACACTAAAACAAGAGCTTTTGCACACCAGATGGGATATAAAGCACCCCATGCCCACAGTTAAATATACAGCTGGATCTTTAATGTTCTGGCCTGTTTATTTGCTGAAGGTCCTGGACATCTTGTTCAGACACATGGTCTCATGGATTCTAGCAAATCCAAAAATCAAAACCTGACAGCCTCTGCTAGAAATCTTATAATGGGCCGTGGTTGGATCTTCCATCAGGACAATAATCCCAAACAAACATCAAAATCAACACACAAATGTGTCCCTGAGCACAAACTGAAGTCCCAGTCCCTGACCTGAACCCTCTAGAGAATGAGTGATGACCTGAAGCGAAGAGCTGGAATCTTACGGATCTGAGTCCAAGTCCCTGACCTGACCCCTATAGAGAATGAGTGATGACCTGAAGAGAAGAGCTGGGAATCTGACAGATCTGAGTCCCAGTACCTGACCTGAACCCTATAGAGAATGAGTGATGACCTGAAGAGAAGAGCTGGGAATCTGACGGATCTGAGTCCCAGTACCTGACCTGAACCCTATAGAGAATGAGTGATGACCTGAAGAGAAGAGCTGGGAATCTGACGGATCTGAGTCCCAGTACCTGACCTGAACCCTATAGAGAATGAGTGATGACCTGAAGAGAAGAGCTGGAATCTGACGGATCTGAGTCCCAGTCCCTGACCTGACCCCTATAGAAAATGAGCGATGACCTGAAGAGAAGAGCTGGAATCTGAAGGATCTGAGTCCCAGTCCCTGACCTGAACCCTATAGAGAATGAGCGATGACCTGAAGAGAAGAGCTGGAATCTGAAGGATCTGAGTCCCAGTCCCTGACCTGAACCCTATAGAGAATGAGCGATGACCTGAAGAGAAGAGCTGGAATCTGAAGGATCTGAGTCCCAGTACCTGACCTGAACCCTATAGAGAATGAGCGATGACCTGAAGAGAAGAGCTGGGAATCTGACGGATCTGAGTCCCAGTACCTGACCTGAACCCTATAGAGAATGAGCGATGACCTGAAGAGAAGAGCTGGAATCTGAAGGATCTGAGTCCCAGTCCCTGACCTGAACCCTATAGAGAATGAGCGATGACCTGAAGAGAAGAGCTGGAATCTGAAGGATCTGAGTCCCAGTCCCTGACCTGAACCCTATAGAGAATGAGTGATGACCTGAAGAGAAGAGCTGGAATCTGACGGATCTGAGTCCCAGTCCCTGACCTGAACCCTATAGAGAATGAGTGATGACCTGAAGAGAAGAGCTGGAATCTGAAGGATCTGAGTCCCAGTACCTGACCTGAAACCTATAGAGAATGAGTGATGACCTGAAGAGAAGAGCTGGAATCTGAAGGATCTGAGTCCCAGTACCTGACCTGAAACCTATAGAGAATGAGTGATGACCTGAAGAGAAGAGCTGGAATCTGAAGGATCTGAGTCCCAGTACCTGACCTGAAACCTATAGAGAATGAGTGATGACCTGAAGAGAAGAGCTGGAATCTGAAGGATCTGAGTCCCAGTCCCTGACCTGAACCCTATAGAGAATGAGTGATGACCTGAAGAGAAGAGCTGGAATCTGAAGGGTCTGAGTCCCAGTACCTGACCTGAACCCTATAGAGAATGAGTGATGACCTGAAGAGAAGAGCTGGAATCTGAAGGATCTGAGTCCCAGTACCTGACCTGAACCCTATAGAGAATGAGTGATGACCTGAAGAGAAGAGCTGGAATCTGAAGGATCTGAGTCCCAGTCCCTGACCTGAACCCTATAGAGAATGAGTGATGACCTGAAGAGAAGAGCTGGAATCTGAAGGATCTGAGTCCCAGTCCCTGACCTGAACCCTATAGAGAATGAGTGATGACCTGAAGAGAAGAGCTGGAATCTGATGGATCTGAGAGATTCTGTGTGGAGGAATGGGCTCTGATCTCTGAACTCATCAGGCATTACAGGAGAAGACTCAGAGCTGCTATCTTGGGGAAAGGAGATTGAAAAAGTATTGAATAAAAGGGTGCCAATAATTAACGTGTTTTGGAGAAAAACATTTATTTCATAATGAGATTTCCCCCCCCCCCCCACTTTCAATTCTTTTACTGCAATGAAAGGTTCGATTTTTGTGAATTTTTTGAATGAAAGATCAAAAAGAAAAACGATGCAGATTTATTTTTACAGGTTTCTTTGATCATATTTACCAGGGTGCTGATAATTCTGACCTCAACTGTAAGTGCATTATATGGTCATTATGAAACACCTGGAAGTGAAAATTTCCCTTTGTATTGCAATATTGAAAGATAAATCAAGAGTGTCAGCTGGAATAATCAAACCTCTCCTTTAATCAGATCAATCCTTCTGCTGTAAACTGTCATGCAGAATGAAATATGAAATGTGTTCTCTGTAACCCTTAAAAATACCAACCCCAGCCCAAATCATATTCACAGTGTTTCTGCCCTTTGGAAGATTCGTTTTATTTTTCTAGATCCACTCTGTAATCATATTTAAATTAATCAGCAGTTGAAATAGTTTCAAATATTACAATGGAATGGCAGGTTGTTTAGACGGCAACACTAATATCTCTGGAGTTTCCATCACATTCAAGAGCCTTTGGCAGAAGTGTGTTGTTCAGATTTGCCAACATGCAAACACACAGTTTATGCACGAGGGTTTTGTGACCCTGAACAACGAATGCCAGGATTATAGTTGCAGGAAATGTAAGCCTGGAATGTTTAAAATCATATTTCCTGTATATTCACTAAATATTCACTGAATCAGTTACAGAACTCATGAGAGCTTCATGTTTGGATCGGGAGTTTCATATAAACATGTAAAACTGTTTAAAACATACTGTAGTATCAGTGGTTTTCAATCCACCGCTCTGCACATTTTCTCACTTATTTAAAGGGTTAAAAACACTGCTGTATGAGACACCACACAGAGCATACATGTATGATATACATACAATATACAAAGACCATACAGAGTCACTATAGTTTTGCCTGAACTCAAATAAAAAAAAAAATCTAATCAGTCTAAATACTTTTATTTACATGAATTTACATTACATGAATCATCCGATCGTGGTTGTATCTCTCTGTTAGTGTTACTCGATCTTAGCGCTGCATTCGATACTATCGACCACAACATTCTTTTGAATAGACTCGAAAATTATGTTGGCATTAGTGGAATTTCATTGGCATGGTTTAAATCATACTTATCTGACCGTTATCAGTTTGTAGCAGTAAATGAAGAGATG
>JBAPCB010000045.1:350000-425000 GCA_039654105.1 Coreius guichenoti | reverse complement strand
GCCCTCCATGGGTTTGTAGGCCAGCAGCAGCACCGAGCGCATCAGGTCGCCCACCAGAATGAAGTCGCCTTTCGTCTTCAGATACAGGGCCATGATGTTGTTGTAGTGATTGCACTCCGTGCGCAGCTCCTTCTCTGCCGTCCACTCGTACAGACGCACCTGTGCACACACACACACACACGTCAGCGGCGGGAGGGGAAGAGGCGAGAGGAGCGTGACGGGACGGGACTCACGGTGCTGTTGATGCTGGCCAGCAGTTTGCCATTAAACTCCACCATAGAGTAAACGGCACCTTTGACCTCCTTCTCTGCCACCGTCTGCAGTTTGCCTGAAAGCACAGAGAAAACAGCCCGTATGACTACACACACACACACACACACGTCATGTAGATCAGGGGTTTTCAGTCTATTATGATCATCTTCATGCGTCCTCTATAGGTTGCTGTAAAAAGACCTGTGAAAAAAAATCATATTAATATTTTTACATTATTTGGAAAATATTTAGTTTCTAAGTTACTTTATATTTTTTCTTCTCACTATAGTACTGTTAGATGTATTTATTCACATTTACTTATTTTAACCTATTTTTTATTCATTCATGTGTTTATTTTATTTAAATTTCCACAAGCCCACTTTGAAAACCCCTGGCCTAGAATTCACCATTCATATATGACTTCATTTCTGAACGGAAATAGATAGCTATTGGCAAGAATTATTTTATTTATATTTATTATAGGCTTAAAAGAAAATATTCTGACAGTGAGAGTTGGTAACAGGTAAAACCATGCATGGCTGCTCACTACCACTGTCAAATGATATTATGAATCTACATGTTATAAAAACACCTAAACACAGGTAAAACTATACACACCTTCACAAAGAAACTGACATAATTTCATAAAAAAAATTAATTATATATTCCCCTACCCACCTAATAAATCTAATGCAATATAAATGGCTAGAAAAATATTCCACATTTATGCCCAAACCATGGTAAATTATCACAGTACATTCATGGTAAATGTTTGTAAGGGTGGCGATTTGGGGATTTGAAAGTCTTCTAACTTCGTTCATGGCAGTGTTTCTCCTGTTTTCCTCATAAGTCTTGTTGGGAATGTTGAGGCTGTTTCATCCGATCTAAAACTTGTTTAATCATGGAGTGATTTGTGGTTTGTAACAGAGAGGTGTGTGTCGAATTGAAACGCTTCCCACTGGATGTCACAGCACGGTTTAATAATGTGCCCGGGAGCGGGAGTAAACGCAGCTCCTTTAAGCGTGCGCTCCGTTATCCACTGGGCCGTGCTGCGTCGTAAACGAGTGAAACCGCCATTCGTTCTCAATGACTGAGAAATCGCTTCAGATGATTCAGTGACAGAGTGGTCCGAACAAATCTGAATAGTTTCAGACCGTTATGGAAGCGCGTGTGGCCAATTCACAGAAAAGAAAGAATCGAGCCAAAAGAATGATTAATTCACAAATGATTGGTATCGCTGGTTCAGTCGACAGAAATACGGGACACACATAATAACTGCTGAAATATTCCCTTGGAAAGCGTTCCTCAGGTCAGTCGGAGCGCGGTACGCACAGTGCATATAGCCGTACAGCTGCAGGCGCCACCGATCTGACCGTATTTAGCCGCACCACTAGGAAAAGAGGAGGGAGGATGGAGATGATTGGCGGGCCGGATTTGGCCAATTAAATAGCCCGGCTGTAGAGAATAATCAAGGGTGTTTCTGATAGGACGTTACCGTCTGTATAGTGAAAGACGATGATGCGGCCCTGCTTTGGCTCCGCCTCCTCCGGATACACCATGGCTGTGCCGACGATGAAGTAGACGGCCGGATCTCTGCCCAGCTTGCAGGAGACCATGCTGAGCGCGTACTCGTTCTGCAGGAACTGATGCGCGTGCAGCACTGCGGGAGAGGAGCACATTAGACCTCACCCACCCACACACACACACACACACACACACAGCTCACGTCTGGCCATCACACCTACCCTCGAACGTGTGCTGATCCACTACCAGCAAACTGTGCACCTCCACCTCCTCTCCGAACGACGTCTCGTGAGGCGACGTGCTGCTGGGAAACAGCTTACTGGAGCTCACGCTGCTGGACAGCGCCTGCCACACACACACACAGCATTTGAGACACACCTCTACTGCACAAGAGGGAACTGAAATGTTTAATGAACATCACTGCACACACACACACACCTGTGTGCTGGCGCTGGGCCGCACGGCTGCTGTCGTTCCACTGGCATCCTGCATTTCGACTCTACTGGACAGAACTCCGAAACACTGAGACACCTCCTGATAACAGATCCGCCTGCAGCAACACACACCAGCACTCAATCAGAGACATTAGTGGAACACACACACACACACGAGATCCACACAGCACATCCATCACGCGTGCTGTAGCTGAACTCGAGCTAGCGTGTCAGTGAAGAGCGGCTCTGTGATCAGCAGTAAATCTCCATCTGAACACCAGAGGGCGCTCTCGCGCAGACACGCCACACACACCCCGCAGAAGAACGATAACACGCCGTTTAGGAAATCCCTATGAACATCACACTATCACTGTAGCTGAATACACAGAAGATTGACACGCTTTGGTTGATTAAACATGAGTGATAAACACACGACTACGACAATTTATGGTTTATCTGAGTTCTTCAAGCCTTCTTTGGTTTGTTCATGATAATAAAGTAGATTTATAATGCAATGCTAATCGCCTTTATCACTGTAGAGAATACTATCAAATAATACGTTGTGTGCCTTATTCTGTGTAAGAAGTAGGGCTGCACGATTTGGGGAAAATATCTAATTGCAATTTTTTTTTTTTTTTTTTTTTACAAATGAAAAGTGTGTGTATATAACATTTTGTGTTTATATATTAATATGACTAATAATAATAAATATGATTTATTATTATTGCTAAATAAAAATATTTAACAAAATAAGAAATATTACTATTACAATAACATTTTCATTATTAAATTAAAAAGAGTATTTAAGAATAAATATAACAATATAATAATAATAATAATAATAATAATTATTATTATTATTATTATTATATTTTACAGAAAACAGTTTACAAAAAAAACTGCTGGGTTACCTGTTAATATGCAGACAGCCTATGACTAAAAATCATTAGAAAGGTCTAAGGATTTATTGTAAAAATAATAATATTATTATAAAAATCTGTGCTTTTTATCTGTGACATCAATTTCTCTGTCTTTAATATGAAATATGAGCCTCTTATGCATCCACTGTGGGGAAAAAAAACTCCTGTACACTGGAGAAAAACATATGGATTGTCATATAAATTTATTTAGAGAGAAGTATTATTTTTCTTAATTTTTACCCAAAAGTTTCGTTCATACTGAAGCCAGAGGGCGCCCTCGAGCAGACGCGCCACACACGCTCAGAGGAGTTCAGTTCTCAGGAAATCCCTAATGTGAAGCTAGCGCTGTAGCTGAATAAGAAGATAGAAACGCTTTGACTGATTAAACATGAAGACAATAAACACGACTGCATCAAGATATGGTGTGTTTGAGTTCAAGCCTTCTCGGGTATTTTCATAATCAATGTATGCAGTGCTGATTGACAGACTTCATCACTGTAGAGAATACTATAAAATAATGCATCGTCTGCCTCATTCTGTAAGAAGCCACGTCAGCTCACAAACACTCGACTGACGATATGAAGTGAGTTAAAACGTGTTATTAAACGTATTTTGTTGAACAGGTTTATGAACGCTTCGCATCACTAGTTTGTGAAGATGTTTGACGCGTTGCTCTTTCAAACTCCCGTTATAAGCGACTCAAACTCACAGTGTTTCAGACGGAGCAGCGTTTACTGCTGATCTCAGAGCCGCTCCTCAATGACACGCTGGGCATATATTTATTTCATTAAAATCGCAGCCTTTGTAATCGCACATTACCCAAATCGCGGTTGGATTTCGATGAATCGAGCAGCCCTAGTAAGAAGCCACATCAGCTCACAGAAGGGTGTTATTTCAAACATTCATCTGACGTTATGAAGTGAGTTTGGAGTAAAAACATGTTATTAAATGTTGTCTTTTGTTGGACAAGAGGTTTAACCCCCTGAACCCGAGGAACGCGCCCGCGTGTTTTGCTGGATTTTTCCTCATGACAGTGTAAAACAACTTAAAATACTCCGTCATTTTTGGCCTCACAGACATGAACGATATGTCTTTACAAAGCTTAAAGTGTCTACTTTTTTTATGTACAGTCAAAATAAAAACTAAATGTTGTGCTTTTCGCTAAATTAAGAAAACAAACAGGATGTGCGTTCTCCCGTCTCTGTCTCCCTGTGATGTCTACTCTGAAATGCGTCTGAAAATAAACTCAGAACTCAGAGAATACTTGTCACACAGACACAACAGATATATCTTTATAAAGCTTGAAATGTCTACTTTTAAATGAAGTCATTTATTTAAAAAACAAATATTCTCTGTTTATGTAATCCGTATGAAAACAGCGAGAGGTACAGTTCCTCCAGCGGAGCCTCATTATCTTTAATGTGACCACACCCACGTGCGCGCAAAGCGATTCACATGCAAATCGTCCACGAGGAAGGAACGCGAACCTGTAAACGCCCCATCACCTCAAAACAAAGAATCAGCTTCTTCATTCTTCTGATTTTCATCGAGTTTGGAAGAGACACTGAGTTTACCTTGTATTTACCTCAGAAGAAACAGAACGTGATTTATGGGAATTTTTAAGGTAAAACACTTCTTCTCACTTATATTAGCGTTATTGATGCATAAACTAGTTGAACTATTGCCAGACTAAAATGTGTGAAATCAACGGAAACATGTTGAAATACGAAATAGGTAGGCAACCTTTCAATGCTAAATAAAGATACACGTACGACATGGGGATATCTTGTGCTCTATAATATTAAACACAGCATGATATAAAAGTAGGGGTGCCAACCGTTTATTGGGACTAAATGTCCCGTTTATTGACTGCTACGCTGATGTAACCACAGACTAAGGGGCCGTTCACATGTTGCGTCTTTTGCGCGCTCAAGTTCATTGTAGATGAATGTAGACGCGCGACAAGCGCGCTCAAATAGAGAGACTAATTCGTTTTCGTTCATCTTGCACTGTCCTTGTTTGCACTTTTGCCCTCAACGTCTCTTTCTGTGTTGTTTTCATGTGTAAATCCAAGTATACACTACTGTTCAAAAGTTCTAGATTTTCTAATGTTTTCAAAAAAATTTCTTCTGCTTAACAAGGCTGCATTTATTTGATCCAAAATACAGCAAAAACAGTAACACTGCGAAGTATTTTTATAATTTAAAATAATTGTTTTCTATCTGGATATATTTTTAAAATGCAATTTATTCCACTTTATTTACTTCAGTTTCACATGATCCTTCAGAAATCATTGTGATATGCTGATTTGCTGCTCAAGAAACATTTATGATTATTATGAATGTTGAAAACATTTGTGTACAATTTATTTCAGGATTCTTTGATAAATAGAAAGTTCAAAACAACAGCATTTATCTGAAATAGAAATCTATTGTAACATTATACACTACCATTCTGAGTAAGAGTTGAGTTTTTTTGTTGCTGTTTTGTTTTTTGAAAGAAATTAACACTTTTATTCACAAAGATGCCTTATATTGATAAGGTTAATTAAGATAAATGTTACTTTCCATTCCCTCTGGGTTAAATCTTTGATTTATCAAAGAATCCTGAAAAAAAATTACACAACTGTTTTCAACATTCATAATAAGAAATGTTTGTTGAGCAAATAATCATATGAGAATGATTTGTGAAGGATCATGTGACACTGAAGACTGGAGTAATGATGATAAATTCAGCTTTGATCACAGGAATAAATTACACTTTACTATATATTCACATAGAAAACATTTATTTTAAATTGTAAAAATATTCCACAATATTACTGTTTTTACTATTTTGGATCAAATAAATCCAGCCTTGGTGAGCAGAAGAGACTTATTTTTTTTTTTTAAAAACATGCAGATCTAAAACTTTTGAACGGTACTGTAGGTCTAAAGTCTTTATGTAAAGAAAATGTATAGTCAGATTACTTCTTTTAAATTAAACGTGATTTTGTGAATAAGCTACAAACAATACATTCAATCATGAAGTCTCCTCACATGCATTCTCTATAGTTCCCTCTGTCACGTTCCTCACTGATATTCAGGGGAGGAGTCGATGACGCCTCAGGTGTGAATCTCAGCATTATTCATGAGGGTCCACACCCTCCCCGCATACAGCCATTCTCACAATAAGTGTCTTACAGAAGTTAAATGACTATATTGTTTTGTATGAATGAGTGATCAAAATGGTTTTCACATTGTTTTGAAGAAAAAACTCTAGGCAACAACATCCAGTTCTGAAAAGCCTTGTGAACAAATGTTTACTGTGTGTTATATGGCCTGATTTCAGTGATTTAACATTTTATTTTTTTCAAAAACTATGCATAAACATTATTTTCTCAAAACTACAAACTTTTATGTACATGTTGCTCACATATTACTGTAGCCCTGTTTGTGCTGAATACAGTGTAATCAGACTTTAGACATTAATATGCTTTAAAGCAACTGAAAAAAACACAAATGTCAGAGCATGTCAAACTTCTTCAGGGCCACAAAATATCCTTAGGGTCCAGAGGGTTAAAAGATGTTTGACGTGTGTCACTTTATCAAATGCACGTTATAAGCGACTCAAACTCGCAGTGCTTTCAGACGCAGCAGCATTTACTGACTTTTTACACTATTGTGTTTTTCTTTAATATCATTTTATTGTAGGGATTTAAACTGTCCTTTTGCTCAGTAACTTGTTTGTACATAATGCCACAGATATGCCCTAACGAAAACTGACCATGGTTTTATTATAGTGAAACCATGTTTTTTTGGTGTATTGATGAGCATTTGTATAACCACACAAATACCAGTTAAACTCTGGAGTTGAAGCAAACCCATAGTTAATCTGCGGTTACCATGGAATAACTACAACAACCCTGTTTTATTTATTATTAATATTTTGGTCTTATTCGTTGTAAAACCATGATTATTTTGATTTTGTATATATTCACTATGTATGTTTTCATAGCACTCAGCTGATCTGTTTGTTTGAAGGACAGCATTGGGCAGGATGTGGAATAGGGCTTTTTATCCGATTATTCGAAGAAAAAAAAATAATTGGCCAACTCATCGATTATCAAAATAATCGTTAGTTGCAGCCCTAGACGTCATATTCAAGCTTAATGAAATAAATTATTAATGTCAACTAATTAGCGATTAATCATTGACACGCCTAGTGCACACGCGTTGGTCGTCCTGAGAAGCTAAGCGGCAGAAAGCCGGATGCGCTCACACTGCCGCGGACAGACACTCACTTGGGCGACTCGTAGAGCGGCACGGTCCGGATGTGCAGCTTCTGGATCTCGTCAATCGTGCCGATGGTCAGAGTGCTGTTATTGGCCAGAGCCAGACTGGAACAGAAGGAAGGGAAAATCAAAGATGTGATTCTACAACACGCAGCTCAAAACCACAGCAAACGGACGCTGTACCTGTCAGGGTAGCCCTCGGAGTTGAGCGGGCACATGTAGTTCACCTCCTTCAGGTTGACATTCGAGAACACCAGTTTGTGGTTGCTGGAGTAGATGACGGTCGGTCTGTCGGAGCAGGCGAACACATTGGATGTGGAGAGCGAGCGGAAAGTGCGCAGAACCGTCGGCTGAGTGCCGAGAGTCACCTTCTTACGCTCACTTAAAACACCTGGACAAACAACACGGACACGCCAAGGGTCAGCGCTCGAAAACAAAGAACTTTTTTACATGAGTTAGTCTAGCATTTTTTCGCAGTGGATTGTGAATTTACAACTGGTATCTAAAATTCTGATGTCATAGCAAAGTTATACAGTATTACAATACAAGGTTTCATTGGTGGGCAGTGAATGTGTGCAGCGTAACCTGTCTGAATGTCCAGTCCGAAGTAGAAGAGCGCCCCGTCTCCCAGCGCGCACAGCAGGTAGTGACTGCCCTCAAACGTGGTCATGAGGATGGAGCGAGGGATGATCTCTACAGAAAACAACACATTTACGCTTCAGAAGCTTTTCAGATTCATTCATTCAAAGGCCATTATACCTTCTCAATATACATCATTTTATTTAGGAAATGGAATACCAGCATTAGCATTAGCTGGATATGTTGACATTTTAAGACTTGCATAACAAAAGCTTCTTCTACAAAGATGAATGAATGAATCCTGGTCAAATAAAGTGTGTTCTGTGTGTGACGGACACGTGCACACACTCCTCCGCTCACCTCCGCCCAGCATCTCTTTGTGCAGCGGACTGAAGCAGGGCAGCTTCAGCAGACGGGCCGAGATGTCGGTCCAGAGTCCCACGGCGCAGATGCTGGATTCTCCTGCGCTCTCGCCCAGAGGAGTGATGTCCAGACACGCCACCTCGTGCTCCATCTCTGTAGAGCTGCGGGACACCAACACATCAGCACCGCCGTCATGCTCAAGTTCAGAATGAGCACCTGTGTTTATATCACACACCAGCGCCGCTCTGTTTGATCAGACAGGACTCGGCAGACATTTAGTTCCAGATAAAATCTGATCAGTTCATACATTCCCTGAATACTGAACCCAAAGCTTTCTGTCGATCACACGGTTTCACTGTTTGAGGAAACGACTGCGTCTCGCTCCTTTGACTTCATCTGGATTGTGGAGCAATATTACAAAGCAAATAACAATATAATGTCTAATATTTAGCGTGAAAAAAGCTGGTTTAAGTGTTGTATTATAGCGGAATATCGAGCTGTTGGTCTGAATATCAGCTGATCACCCGCAGCCTCTCGTCTACGGCTCAATCATGATGGCTTTAGTGTAGTGAATAATAAAACAACAGCAGAAGCTTGTGGCGTGTTCTGGTGATTGTGCGAGCACCTGATCTGTTTGAGCTCTCCGGTGAGGATCTGAAGGTAATAGAGCACCCGTCCCACCGCCAGCACCACCTGTGTGCTGTTACAGGATGCCACGCTGATGTTCCTGCCCTGCGGCTCCTTCCACTCGCTCACCAGAGCCTTGCTGTCCTGAGTGACCAGCCGCACGGACACCGACGTGATCTGCAAACACACACACGCATGTCAACAATGGCTTCTAACACCACCTCCATACGGTGTGCTTCAGATGTAAGTGCACCTGTATGAGCTGCTGATGCGCCACATTCCCACAGAAGAACGTCTGCTGATTATCCACAAACCCCGGCAGCTCCGTCTCCTCCACCTCCTCTCCGCTCAGCATCAGCACTCTGCACACACGCACACACACACACACACACACACACACACACACACACAGATGATCGTGATGTGCACGCGAGGCCTATATCAGCTCTGGACTGAAGTGAACAACTCACCTGGTCTGACCGACAAAAGACAGAACGAGCATGTCATCAGTGTCTCTGCCCGACTCGGAGCGAAGCGGCCACAGACCTGACAAACACACACACACACACACACACACACACACACACACACACACACACACACACAACAACAAAGCACAATCATACAAGGGACTAGGGTTGGGTACCATTCACATTTTAACCGATACCGGTACATGAAACTCAGTACCGGTACCTTTTTCGGTACTGGTACCTTTTTTCGGTACTTTAGGGATGTTTCCCTCAATAACTGTAAAGAAACTGTAAGTCATTTATAGAAGTGTTATTGACATTATGCCAGAGCTGCCTTGGTCGCCGTCTGCCATCGTCTGTGATGTGTTTACTGTAATATTTACCAGGGCTACTAGCTACCTAATTAATTGAATTCATAAAAACAATCATTTTAATATATATTTTTTTTAATTTTCATTTTTATGAAAAGATTTCCCACAAATTCTGTGTTGTGTATTTTCTGGTAATCAAATGAAGACATTAAATAAATGTTTTTATCTTTTAATTTAAACTTTTTTGTCAAACAAAGTGCTGCACAACTGAGCTTTATACTGTTAAAATTAAAACATGGAAGAAAAATTGTGATTTATTACTTAAAGTTTTGATAATTTATTATCGTTACGTTAGTTGTTGTTATTATTACTAAATTGAGACGTATCAATTCTACTGTACAACAGTAATATATTTGTCAAGTTAAACCGAACTTTTATTTTGACAGGTTGCCGTGAAGCGCTTTGAGTCTCTGTGTTTATGATATGATGGTAGTTTTTCTCAAATGACTCTCGGAGCGGCTCTGGAGATGAAGCTCATGCGTTCATGTCCTCGTATGAAATGGCAGAGATGGAAACGCGACTGTCACGCGCGCTTCAGTGTGAGTGTGTGTGCGTGCGTGAGAGTGAGTAAGTGAGTGAGAGTGAGTGTGTGTGTGTGTGTGTGTGTGTGTGTGTGTGTGAGAGTGTGTGTGAGAGAGTGTGTGTGTGTGTGTGTGAGTGTGTGTGAGAGAGTGTGAGAGAGTGTGTGTGTGTGTGTGTGTGTGTGTGTGAGAGAGTGTGAGAGAGTGTGTGTGTGTGTGTGTGTGTGTGTGTGTGTGAGTGTGAGTTAAATTAAACCGTGCGTCTGCTCCATTCATTCACACAGAGACATGCGGGACATGCAGGGTTAGGGTTAGGTATTTAAATAGTCTTCTTGCGGTTTAATATTCACAGACACAGTTAGCCTACACCAGCAGATGTGTTCTCAGGTACTGAAATTTGGCACCGAATGATTTAATGTGAATCGGTACTCGGTAGTAACGACGTAATTCGGTCGGTGCCCTTAAAAGTACAGAGTTCGGTACCCAACCCTACAATGGACCCACAACATTTTATGATTTTTAAAAAAAAATACCATTTATAACTCAATTGTGAAATGCAAATGTTATAGTTAGAGTCATTGTCAATCTGCCAATAGATGAAAAATAATACAGAAGCAAAAACACACAACCTGAGGTGTTGAGAGATTGCAGTGGTGGCGTTTCATGTCACTGAGGACACGGTTCCCGTAAACACCACCACTACACAAGCGTTCACAAACATGCGCGCTGTTGATTCAAGATACTAACGGCCAAGACGCAAACATTTCATGCAAGTCGTGATGAATCTGTGGATTCTGCATGATGGGAAGGTCAGCTCCCAGCGGTGTGTGAGAGACTACTGAAGGTGAATTTGACATGGACAGTCACAATATATAAATCTGATAAAGAAATGTTTTATTTTGGAAATATAGCTAATAACCACTCCACTGTTCAATATTTTAAAGGAGTTTCTGTTCCCGGATCCAACACGTTACACGACTGAAACTTCAACAAAACACGTACAGCAGAAAAAATAATTATATACAAATACAGTGGGGAGAACAAGTATTTGATACACTGCCGATTTTCCAGGTTTGCCCACTCACAAAGCATGTAGAAGTCTGTAATTTTTATCTCTTCAACTGTGAGAGACGGAATCTAAAACAAAAATCCAGAAAATCACATTGTATGATTTTTAAATAATTAATTTGCATTTTATTGCATGACATAAGTATTTGATCACCTACCAACCAGTAAGAATTCCGGCTCTCACAGACCTGTTAGTTTTTCTTTAAGAAGCCCTCCTGTTCTCCACTCATTACCTGTATTAACTGCACCTGTTTGAACTCGATACCTGTATAAAAGACACCTGTCCACACACTCAATCAAACAGACTCCAACCTCTCCACAATGGCCAAGACCAGATAGCTGTGTAAGGACATCAGGGATAAAATTGTAGACCTGCACAAGGCTGGGATGGGCTACAGGACAATAGGCAAGCAGCTTGGTGAGAAGGCAACAACTGTTGGCGCAATTATTAGAAAATGGAAGAAGTTCAAGATGACGGTCAATCTCCCTCGGTCTGGGGCACCATGCAAGATCTCACCTCGTGGGGCATGAGGAAGGTGAGGGATCAGCCCAGAACTACACGGCAGGACCTGGACAATGACCTGAAGAGAGCTGGGACCACAGTCTCAAAGAAAACCATTAGTAACACACTACGCCGTCATGGATTAAAATCCTGCAGCGCACGCAAGGTCCCCCTGCTCAAGCCAGCGCATGTCCAGGCCCGTCTGAAGTTTGCCAATGACCATCTGGATGATCCAGAGGAGGAATGGGAGAAGGTCATGTGGTCTGATGAGACAAAAATAGAGCTTTTTGGTCTAAACGCCACTCGCCGTGTTTGGAGGAAGAAGGATGAGTACAACCCCAAGAACACCATCCCAACCGTGAAGCATGGAGGTGGAAACATCATTCTTTGGGGATGCTTTTCTGCAAAGGGGACAGGACGACTGCACCGTATTGAGGGGAGGATGGATGGGGCCATGTATCGCAAGATCTTGGCCAACAACCTCCTTCCCTCAGTAAGAGCATTGAAGATGGGTCGTGGCTGGGTCTTCCAGCATGACAATGACCCGAAACACACAGCTAGGGCAACTAAGGAGTGGCTCCGTAAGAAGCATCTCAAGGTCCTGGAGTGGCCTAGCCAGTCTCCAGACCTGAACCCAATAGAAAATCTTTGGAGGGAGCTGAAAGTCCGTATTGCCCAGCGACAGCCCCGAAACCTGAAGGATCTGGAGAAGGTCTGTATGGAGGAGTGGGCCAAAATCCCTGCTGCAGTGTGTGCAAACCTGGTCAAGAACTACAGGAAACGTATGATCTCTGTAATTGCAAACAAAGGTTTCTGTATATATTAAGTTCTGCTTTTCTAATGTATCAAATACTTATGTCATGCAATAAAATGCAAATTAATTATTTAAAAATCATACAATGTGATTTTCTGGATTTTTGTTTTAGATTCCGTCACTCACAGTTGAAGAGTACCTATGATAAAAATTACAGACTTCTGCATGCTTTGTAAGTGGGCAAACCTGCAAAATCGGCAGTGTATCAAATACTTGTTCTCCCCACTGTATAGTGCAATCAGGGCTTATAAGCAGGAGGTGGTCAACAGCAAACAGACCTTTAATCCCGGGCAGGTCGATGCTGGCGTGCTCGTGGATTCCTATGCCATTGCGGATGATCCTCAGAGAGCCTTCCTTAAACGCTCCGGAGCACGTCACCAACTGCAGGAAGAGACAGAAAGATCTGCTGAGGCGGACGACACACTGTTCTAAACCGATGCTAAAATGAGCGCTTGTGTGAAAGAACTTGACAAGGTTAGACATCAAATATGCTCAACTTACTCAAGAGTTAGCTTGAGACATTCAGAAGCAAGCAAACTGGATAAACACCAGCAGAACTCGATACCCTGCTCTCCCAGTTCAGTTCTGGATATATGCTCATATTACTATTATTATTAATTTATTTATTTACGCCATGTCAGCAACAAGGCTATTTTCAGATATATGCTCATAAGATGCCTGGCTAAGCGAGACTAACATCAAGAGACTGGTGTTTTCAAAGAGCAGAGCCTTTATGAGACGAACGATCGAGTGAATGTTTGTGTTTAGCACTGCATACGCTTCACCAAACATCTCTGAACGATGATGCAGTTCTTCTGTCTTTGGCTCGCATTGATTTTAAGATCGCTCCGCATGACACATTAACTACTGACAAACGCTGCTAGTGAACATGTGTCGAGCCAGAGACAGGCACGCGCAGCGCTCGTCACATGCCTATGAAGGAGGCAATAACGATCCTTTCGGTTAGGGTTAGGATGAATTGACGTGATGTAAATCTGACAGATCCGGTTCTCTGAGGCGCAAACGAACCCATCGCATTATAGATCAACTAACATGATCATTATAAAGGGTTTTAAACGACAAAACACATTCACTATCAGATAGTTCATGACATCGTTAACAAGTTTGTGAATATTTTGAATAAAAAAGGAAAAACGAAATAAAAGCGATACATCTGTCATACAGCACTATTGTGGCTGCTGTGTGTCACGTGACAAGCATGACACGTCGCCATGGAAACAATAAGGTGATGCGTTCTAAAATATTTAGCCAGAGAATATGGTCATATTTCTGCAAAATAAAACTGAACTTTGAAGCCGGTTTGTAGCAGACCAAGAAAACAGACGACTGCAGTTATTACTGTAACTGTTATTGTAACTGCTATTACTGTAACTGCTATTACTGTAACTGTTATTGTAACTGCTATTACTGTAACTGCTATTACTGTAACTGTTATTGTAACTGCTATTACTGTAACTGTTATTGTAACTGCTATTACTGTAACTGTTATTGTAACTGCTATTACTGTAACTGTTACTGCAACTGCTACTACTGTAACTACTACTGCAACTGCTACTACTGTAACTACTACTGCAACTGCTACTACTGTAACTACTACTGCAACTGCTACTACTGTAACTACTACTGCAACTGCTACTGCAACTGCTACTACTGTAACTACTACTGCAACTGCTACTACTGCAACTTATTGTAACTGCTGTTACTGTAACTATTACTGCAACTGCTACTACTGTAACTATTACTGCAACTGCTACTACTGTAACTATTACTGCAACTGCTACTACTGTAACTACTACTGCAACTGCTACTACTGTAACTACTACTGCAACTGCTACTACTGCAACTTATTGTAACTGCTGTTACTGTAACTATTACTGCAACTGCTACTACTGTAACTACTACTGCAACTGCTACTACTGCAACTTATTGTAACTGCTGTTACTGTAACTATTACTGCAACTGCTACTACTGTAACTACTACTGCAACTGCTACTACTGTAACTACTACTGCAAATGCTACTACTGTAACTACTACTGCAAATGCTACTACTGTAACTACTACTGCAACTGCTACTACTGTAACTACTACTGCAACTGCTACTACTGTAACTACTACTGCAACTGCTACTACTGTAACTACTACTGCAACTGCTACTACTGTAACTACTACTGCAACTGCTACAACTGTAACTATTACTGCAACTGCTACTACTGCAACTTATTGTAACTGCTGTTACTGTAACTATTACTGCAACTGCTACTACTGTAACTATTATTGCAACTGCTACTACTGTAACTACTACTGCAACTGCTACTACTGTAACTATTACTGCAACTGCTACCGTAACTATTACTGCAACTTATTGTAACTGCTGTTACTGTAACTGCTGTTACTGTAACTATTACTGCAACTGCTACTACTGTAACTACTACTGCAACTGCTACTACTGTAACTATTACTGCAACTGCTACTACTGTAACTATTACTGCAACTGCTACCGTAACTATTACTGCAACTGCTACCGTAACTATTACTGCAACTGCTACTACTGCAACTGCTACTACTGTAACTATTACTGCAACTGCTATTACTGCAACTTATTGTAACTGCTGTTACTGTAACTGCTGTTACTGTAACTATTACTGCAACTGCTACTACTGTAACTATTACTGCAACTGCTACTACTGTAACTATTACTGCAACTGCTGTCACTGTAACTGCTGTTACTGTAACTATTACTGCAACTGCTACTACTGTAACTATTACTGCAACTGCTACCGTAACTATTACTGCAACTTATTGTAACTGCTGTTACTGCAACTGCTACTACTGTAACTACTACTGCAACTGCTACTACTGTAACTACTACTGCAACTGCTACTACTGTAACTACTACTGCAACTGCTACTACTGTAACTACTACTGCAACTGCTACTACTGCAACTACTACTGCAACTGCTACTACTGTAACTATTACTGCAACTGCTACTACTGTAACTATTACTGCAACTGCTACTACTGTAACTACTACTGCAACTGCTACTACTGTAACTATTACTGCAACTGCTACTACTGTAACTGCTACTGTAACTGCTACTGTAACTGCTACTGTAACTGCTACTACTGTAAGTACTACTGTAACTATTACTGCAACTACTACTGCAACTATTACTGTCGTTTTGTGGCTCTTTTTTTTTTTTTTTTTTTAAGTACCGGTTCAGGCACCGGTACTGCTTTAAAAGTATCGGTTTGGCACCGGTATCGTAAAAAACCCAAACAATACCCAACCCTAATCAGAATACAGTTACATTTAGTAAAAAATGGGAATACTTTCAGGATTACAATGGTTTGATTTAAAACCAAATAAATGAGTATTTTGACATCATAACGTTATATTAAGCGCTGCTTGATTATTGTTCCTAGTTCTGTTGCCAGTCGTGACTCACGTGAGCCCCTGCTGGTGCACCTGTCAATCAATCTCCTCAGACGCAGGTTGAGACGCTGAAGTTATAATTATGATGCTTGATCTTCCCGCCGGGAAAACTATTTTCATATCTGGAAATTTCAGTTATTTTGTTTTAAAGAGGAAAAAGGAAACAACATAGTTGTATAACGCAAACCCTGCCTTCCAGCTATGAATACGGATATGCTTTCTTTATCAAAGGACTCAACATCCAACTTAAACATTCACAGGTACGACTAGCACGGACATCGCGTTAGCTAAAATTTAGTGTTTGTTTGTGATTTAAAAATCCATAGTTTGTATGATCGCAGTTGTATGTAAGTTTCTAGCTGAAAATGAGCTGGAAAATGTAGAAATGAACGAGAGTCCCCACAAAGGAGAACTCCCACCACTGATGGTCAGTGAAATTAAGAAAGATCACGGCCTTGATCAACATGTATTTTAAAATAGACTAATATGTAGATTGTGTAGACTTTTTAAATATTGTGTATAAACTATAAGTATTTTTTTTCCTTGTACATGTTAATTAACAAATTAACATGTTAATAAAAACATTTGTAATACCATACTGTAGCCACTAGATGTCTGTATACCTTAAAGGAATCCAAAAGTAATCAGATTACATTACTTTCATATCGTGGTACTTGGATTACGTTACCGAATACTTTTACTGAATAATCTGTAACTGTAACTGAATACATTTTAGAAGTAACCCTCCCAACCCTGAACCCAACCCACAGCATGACTACACGTGAACACAGCGTCAGAGCATCAGATTATCCTCTTCAGCCTCACAAAGGTAAGCCTGTGATTTGTGACCATCATTATCATTTCCTGAGGTCTGAGCAGTGGCGATGTCTCACCTGACCCTGTCCTTGTCTCTCCAGGTCCACCACACACATGTCCACGATCGGCCCCAGGTTAGTGAAGGTCTCCATCACAGCCACATATGAACCCTGGTCGTTACTGTCCACATTCAACTGCAAACACATAAACATGCATATAACACACCATCGTCACAGAACAACAATGAATCTGCAAGACCACCGACCTTCACTAGCTGAGAATCTCCCAGTCTGGATCCCACAAACACCACACCGTTATCCAGATATGTCAGGCACTCGGCGATGGAGGTCTAGCGAACACAAACAGAGACAGGTCGGCTGAAGGCTCTAGTCACGTCTGAATCTGCACAGCAACACTGATTACAGCAACACAGGCGTACTGTTGTCAAGGTAACAAAACGATACCAGACTACAATACCTCGATACCGATACTGTAGCGATACCACGGCAAAAAAACAAAAACAGCAAAAGTTATAGAATAATATGACAGAACTTACAATTCATTGTTTTATAAATTTATTTTTTAAAAAACCTACAAACTCACTTGGCCAGCCCTGCTTTTTGACCATTCCATCCTCTTTATTTAAAAATAATAATAATAATAATAACATGCCAGTGAACATCCTTACAGAGATGTTTCAACAATCACATTATTATCAGTCATGTTAACATTCACTAACCTTTCACTATTCTGAACAGGTTGGGATATTTCATAATACGAGTAATTTAATATATTTTTTTAATGTTATTGTATAATTACAATATAAATATTTAATTTTATTTTATCTTTGTTATTAAAAATAAGCAAAAATGCAAAATTACAAACAATGACAAATACACTACTATAAGAAAGACAAATGAAACAGTGCTTTATTTTCCAGCTACAGTAGGTCTATTTAACAGGAGCATTTAAGAAAGAAATTAAATAATCAAATGTTAAAAAAAAAAACTCTATAAATCACTATTTTCACTCTATAAATTACCTATACACTGATTCTTAATAAATATATTACAGTTATCCAGTCAAGCATGTTGTTTGATTAACATTAATCACAGAATATTGGGTCCGGCCCTTTAAGACCTGTGTGGATCCCATTCATTGTAAGCATCTGATTTCTCACTCAACTGTATACGTTCACTAAAGACACACCCGACGGTGTTTACCTGAATACTCACCAGGACGTGCATTTTTACATATTTTTGACCATTCAAACCCAATAATCTGTGAAAGAGAACTGAATCGCGATCGCATGTTGTCTGAAAGGCGTGTGCTTCAGGTCAGAGCTTTATCTTCTCATGCATGCGTTTCTGTTGCGTTCTTTGTCATGTGCTGTGTGTATATGTGAGTGTTCTGCTTACGTCCTGCTGTCACACATCGGCGCAAATGAAGAAATCCTGCTCTTATTAGTGTGCTGTCCTTCTTAAAGAACCGGTACTAATAACATTTCATATCGTACCGTTTTTAATAGCAGGGTATCGTGATACTTTTCTAGTAGCGGTGTATCGTGCAACACTACACAGACGGCCATCATGATGTGTTTCCGCTGAGAGCAACACAAACCTCTCCCAGCAGCTCCACGCGCAGGTCTTTGAGCACCACGGCGCCGTCCATCAGCTCCTCTTTCTCCAGCAGAAGCATGAACAGCCGGCCCTCCATGTCTCCCAGCAGGTACCGCGAGCCGTTCGGGTCCACACGATTATGGCACACGATGGTGCTTTGCTGTGGTGTTCACAACACAAAACACACTTTACACATCGCACACACACTCATACAAACCTTGAAAGCTTGAAGCGGACGGAGATCCTCAAACCTTGATGGTGGGAGGAGCGATCGCCAAGTATTTGTCTCCATTGTGATACGTGATGGACTCCTGTCCAATGATTATAGCTCCTCCAAACGGCTCTGGGACTGGAAGAGACAAACACTTCAGCAGCAGGTCTAAGATCCGGCAACTTTATATTCTATTATTAGGAGCGTTCACCTTCATAAATACATCTGAAGCTTTTGGCCAGTTAAGGCAGACAGACGGGACTGCTACTCACTTCCCTAACAAACAACTCGCAGCTAGCCAAAGATAACCAGTCTTACTGTTTGATTCAAAACAAGACTTTAAAAAGTTATGACTAGTCTTAAAGAAAAAAAATTAAAATATGCCAAGCTCTGAAACATTTTATCAGGAAGAAATTGTAAGTAACCACAACTGGAGATCTTTGAATATAGTTTTGGAAAATTAGGGGCCGTGGAGTCAAAAGGTTGGTAAGCACTGGCTTAGATTAAACTGGTTATGACTATAAGAGCTTTAAATGGTATATGGATTAGTTTTGGCTGTAAAAATCATTGAACAAAGATGGTTTAAAACCATCAATCACAATTGTTAAAGACTGACTGATTCACTAACATTTAAGAAATCATTTTAAAAAAAGTCAGATTAGGCCACATGCATGTTGAAATACATTCCTACAGGAAATACACTATATTGCCAAAAGTTTTGGGACGTATGCCTTTAATGCCATCCCATTCTTAATCCGTAGGGTTTAATATGGAGTTGGCCCACCCTTTGGAGCTCTAACAGCTTCAACTCTTCTGGGAAGCCTTTCCACAAGGTTTAGGAGTGTGTTTATGGGAATTTTTGACCATTCTTCTAGAAGCGCATTTGTGAGGTCAGGCACTGATGTTGGACGAGAAGGCCTGGCTCGCAGTCTCCGCTCTAATTTATCCCAAAGGTGTTCTATCGGGTTGAGGTCAGGACTCTGTGCAGGCCAGTCAAGTTCCTCCACACCAAACTCGCTCATCCATGTCTTTATGGACCGACGCTTTGTGCACTGGTGCGCAGTCATGTTGGGACAGGAAGGGGCCGTCCTCAAACTGTTCCCACAAAGTTGGGAGCATGAAATTGTCCAAAATGTCTTGGTATGCTGAAGCATTAAGAGTTCCTTTCACTGGAACTAAGGGGCCAAGCCCAACCCCTGAAAAACAACCCCACCCCATAATCCCTGAGAGCGACCCATTCTTTCACAAATGTTTGTAGAAGCGTCTGCATGCCTAGTGCTTGATTTATACACCTGTGGCCATGGAAGTGATTGAACACCTGAATTCAGTGATTTAGAGTAGTGACCCAATACTTTTGGCAATATAGTGTATCTGTTCTGACAACTTTAGCTAACAGTAATGCTACATGCTCAGGTGGTTTATGGTTCGGATTGAAATGTTTGTTTGGGAAGCTCTGCTGTGGAAAAACAGCGCTGAGATACATTGACAACGAGATTATATAAGACTATGTCAATCCTGGTTTAGCGCAATGTTCGTTACAGTTATGAATGAAAGCTATCATACAGCCTTTTTAATGATGGGGTTTTCCTCTGCGCTGGAAACGGTCGATCTGAACCGTCAGCTCACCTGGAATGACCATTGATGCCTCAGCTTCCACGTTCTCCTGCTTCCAGGGGCCTTTGTTGAACTCCTTCTCCCGCAGAGACACCTCGTATGTCTTGACGTGCCGACCCTGAGGGTCCTAGACAACAGACAAACCCCATGAGCATGACGTCTGCAGACAGAAGACTCGCTCTAAAGACCTCATACCTGATATATGAAGCAGACGGTCGGCGCCTGGCAGCCGTACAGGAACTGGACGTCTATAACCTGCAGCTCCTCCAGACGAATGTTGAAGGCTTTGAGCTCACGGTTGTCACGGTCCAGCGGGATGACCTTAAACAGCCCGTCGTACAGTCGCAAGCCAATCATACGGCACTCCGGATCCACAATCCCGATGATCCCCGTCTCCGACGGACGGCCAATGCGATCCTGACAAACACACAGCCTTTAGACGAGGCCTGATGAAATGTGTTTGCACAGATGTGCGGGTGTGTCTGTACCTGGACGTTGCCGTGAGCGCGGGTGATGATGTCGATGCTGTCTCCGTTCTGCTTGTACTCCAGGATGCAGGCGTTGTATTTGGCCGTCAGGATGAACAGGAGATCTTTGCTTTCACCCTTCACATAAAAGGAACGCACAGATTATAATAACATGATGCAACACACGTCTACAGTCGCTGGACCCGCCAACAAACCAATGCAATCAGATTAAAATGAAACATATAGTCAGCAGGTTTGGATCTGGTCTTCTCTCACGTGGCTCAGCACACCTTGGGTCTGAAGAGCTCCATGACCGCGATCTTGCCGTACATGCCGACCTCTTTGACCGGCCGCAGACCCTCAGCGGTGACCACATAGATCTCCAGACGGGTGTTCTTGGCGATCAGCAGGTTCAGATCCTCAGCAGAAGTGAAGTGACCTGCAGTCAGAGAAGAGAACAAGAGTCTTTGTTTCAAAGTCAAAATCAAAGTCAGGGTTTGAGTCAAAACTGATAATGTTCTATGTGTATGCCATAGTAAAGAGATGTGTTTTTAGTCTAGATTTAAACTGACAGAGTGTGTCTGCTTCCCGAACAATGCTAGGAAGACTGTTCCAGAGTTTAGGCGCTAAATAGGAAAAAGATCGACCGCCTGCAGTTGATTTTGATATTCTAGGTATCATCAATTGGCCACAGTTTTGAGACCGCAATAGACGTGATGGAGTATAATGCGTTAAGAGCTCGCTCAAGTACTGGGGAGCAAAACCATTTAGTGCTTTAAGTAATAAGCAAGATTTAAAAATGTATACGATGTTTAATAGGGCGCCAATGCAGTGTTGCCAGAACAGGCTAATATGGTCATACTTCCTGGTTCTAGTAAGAACTCGAGCTGCTGCGTTTTGGACCAGCTGGAGTTTGTTTATTAAGCGAGCAGGGCAACCACCCAGTAGAGCATTACAATAATCTAGCCTTGAGCTCATGAACGCATGAACTAACTGTTCAGAATTTTGCATTGAAAGCATGTGCCGTAATTTAGATATATTTTTAAGATGGAAGAATGCTGTTTTACAGATGCTAGAAACGTGGCTTTCAAATGAAAAATTGGTATCAAAGAGCACACCCAGGTTCCTAACTGACGGCGAGGACTTGACAGAGCAGCCATCAAGTGTTAGACAGTATTCTAGGTTACTACGTGCAGAGGTTTTTGGTCCAATAATTAAAAATTCAGTTTTTTCTGAATTAAGTTGTAGAAAATTACTAGTTAGAGCCTCACTGATAGAACCAGCCTCAACTAACTAATCCACTCTAATCTGCAGTCTCAGAACTCATACATGTGTCCGTGTTGATTACAGCAGTTTGTGCTGAAGCTTTTAATTAAAGTAAAGATGGTCGTGTCTGATAGTGACGCGCAGCAGATCTAGGGAATTAAAGTTTGTCGTTTTCACTAAAGCGTCACAGAGACGACATTACGGCTCCATTTCAATAATAAGTACGTCATAACGGTGAAGTCGACCAGTGTTGTGAACAGTGACAGATCTGAACAAACAAAACAATCCGCTGATCGATGTTTATGTGCTAAGGCCTGATGCGCGCGCCCGCGCGCGGGAGATAAACACGCACTCACCCGTGACACAGGCGTTCACTGCCGTCGGCTTCTGCGCCGTTACCACGTAATTATAGGACATGGCGTTCACTTAAAACACACGAACAGCCAGAAATGAAGTGAAACGGTGTTTAGAGCGAGATGTGTTGCATGAATCCGCTGAAGAGCGCTCAGATCAGCAGCAGCAGCACAGCGTCAGTGAGTGTGTGCGAGAGCGCTGCCTGCGGTCTGGAGGAATCACTGCACACCAGCGCCACCTGCGGTCTGGAGGAATCACTGCACACCAGCGCCACCTGCGGTCTGGAGGAATCACTGCACAGCAACGCCGCCTGCGGGCTGGAGGAATCACTGCACACCAGCGCCACCTGTGGTCTGGAGGAATCATTGTACAGCAGCGCCGCCTGCGGTCTGGAGGAATCACTGCACACCAGCGCCACCTGCGGTCTGGAGGAATCACTGCACAGCAACGCCGCCTGCGGTCTGGAGGAATCACTGCACAGCAGCGCCACCTGCGGTCTGGAGGAATCACTGCACAGCAACGCCGCCTGCGGTCTGGAGGAATCACTGCACAGCAACGCCGCCTGCGGTCTGGAGGAATCACTGCACAGCAGCGCCACCTGCGGTCTGGAGGAATCACTGCACAGCAGCGCCACCTGCGGTCTGGAGGAATCACTGCACAGCAACGCCGCCTGCGGTCTGGAGGAATCACTGCACAGCAGCGCCACCTGCGGTCTGGAGGAATCACTGCACAGCAACGCCGCCTGCGGTCTGGAGGAATCACTGCACAGCAACGCCGCCTGCGGTCTGGAGGAATCACTGCACAGCAGCGCCACCTGCGGTCTGGAGGAATCACTGCACAGCAACGCCGCCTGCGGTCTGGAGGAATCACTGCACAGCAGCGCCACCTGCGGTCTGGAGGAATCACTGCACACCAGCGCCACCTGCGGTCTGGAGGAATCACTGCACAGCAGCGCATATGAAATATGCAAACAGCAGACACTTGAGCTTGAATGTTGTTGAGAACCAAAAGGTTTGCAGGTTCGAACCTGCGATTAGATAAAATAGAATCATAAGAGATTATTCATATGCATATAATACAGTCAAATATTATTAGAAGATTCAAAAGAAGCAGAAATGCGTTACTTTCCCATCTGGAATGGTGAAAATATTTTGGAATAAAGCCTCCCAATATGTGTATGTGGGAAAACCATCTTTTTAAAAATAAATAGTCAATTATTTATGGAAGATGAATAGGTTAGAAACAATCATACATTTGTAAATTGTGTAAATACAGGACACGAGCTGTAAACTGTTGATTTGTGCAGTTTGCCAGACGTTTCTGTTTTTCTTTTGATACTGACTGTTGTAGTCAAGTCAAATCACCTTTATTTATATAGCGCTTTTTACAATGCCGATTGTTTCAAAGCAGCTTCACAGTGGTAACAGGAAAATAATGCAACAGAATTTGATTCGGCTGTACAGCCGCTCTGGAGAAAACGGTGATGTCATCAGCTCAGTTCAATTATCATATAGTGTCAATGCGGGCAGATCAGTAATATAGTTGAAATTTAGTTTCCCCAACTGAGCAAGCCAAAAGCTAAAGGTGACGGTGGCAAGGAACCAAGTTGTAGTTTATGTCTTTCCATCGAATTCTAAATAGGCTTGTTGTCAATAAAAAGTCAGAATCCTCACACGGATCTTCAGTTAATCCGTGATGTTTATTAGCCTCTGCCAGGCCCGGACTGGCCATCGGGAGCACCCGGTGAATTCACGGTTTTAATTTTTTTAAATAAATTATTTTAATTATATGTTATTGCCTTTTTAATTATATACAATTGCCCCAATGCACTAAAATGATCATTCCCAAATTCGGCATTCGACAATAAATCGATAATAAATCATGAACATGGTTAGTCTTGACTGGCAACGCTACGATTCAGCTCGCGTGAGCTCCGCGCGTCCGCCAAACCGTTTCGAGTAATAATCAGTGCGACGGACTCGAGGAAGCGGCCAGAGCTCTCAAAGAAGAAGGAGCGAAATAAAGCAAAATTACTGAGCTCTTCAGGGCTTCAAATGCTGCTCAGTATCACCTGTAAAAGGCTACTGTGGTTTTGTCTTCTTTAACGTAACTAAGTATTAAACTGCTAGAAAATGTTAGCAGTAGCACCCCATTAATATCGTCATTCAAAAAACTGAATGCTAAATGACATCATTATTATCTATTGTAAAGTTACAGTAGTAATTTAGCAGACAGATATTCATATCGATTTATACGTTTGGAGGGAACTAGTGCAGACAACACAAAAAAATATTAGTAATAATGCAATAACATGTTCAGTATCATGATTTTTCTATAAAGATATTGTCATGATGTATTTCTTATTGTACTAATTTTGACATTTAAGCAATTTAGAAAATATGTTTTAATATATTTGCATGAAATAGTTGTTAAATATTGAATATTTAAGACATTCTAAGATAAAACAACAACACATTGTTCTACTGTGATACTTTGAATTTACCTAAATAAATTTAGATTCGGGGCAGCAACAACGTTGAGACAGTTCCGTTCCTAACGGTGCTGAGGAAGAAGTGACAGGTACAAGAAAAGTAGCAAAAAAGTAAACACACGGGAGAGAATCGAGCTATCAGGGAAAATGAAGATAATGAAAATGGAAGTGAAGGTGCAGTTTAAGAGAGAACCTGTAATTATTGTGCACGGCCTCAGCCTAAGGATTTAAACCTTTTTATGTGATGACCATACAAAAATATGGTTCTCCATGGTTCCAAAATTTGTTGTGGGTGTATGGGATGGCCTGGATGGGTGTGACATTTCCCGGCCTGAAATTTTGTCCCAGTCCGGCCCTGGCCTCTGCTTTAGTTATAAATATATAAAAGACGATAATAAAGAGTGCGAAGCTCAGAGCTGTCAATCATTCGGCGTGTTGTTCGGCGCATGCGCACTGTGCTCAGACTCCGCGGATCTGCGGCTGTAGTAACGTTACTCTTGGCTCCTGTCACAGATCAAATGAATAAATCTGATCAGATCTGAGCTCTATAACAGCTTTCAGCAGGTATGTGTCTCTCGGCAGGAATGCTTACACACACGTTGATGTTTTGTGAGATATGCTCGTGTTTTAGCTCGTTTGCTCTTGAGTTTGACTCTAAATCTTCAGTTTGACGTTCAGCAGAATCACCTTCCTGTATAAACGATTTCATATGGATTATTTCAGCACACACAGAGCTGTCGGACATTTAAAGAGAAGAATGAACGCGTTTTATTGTGTTTTACTGGAAGAATCGCCTTCAGGCCTCAAGCTAACGGCTACATGTCAATAAATAACACAATATGAGCATAAACATGATGAACGCAATATACAGTGACATGTATGAGACACGGTTGTGTCATGCTCATTATTATTAATCAGACAGTCAAATTCTGTCTTTCGTGTTGTTTTGTTCATTAATTCGTTGTTTTCGAGCTCTCGTATTTGTAGAAAGTAGCAGGAATTACACAGAAACAGATAAATAATGATGGTGAATTTAAATAATAAATCAGTACCTCTGTAAAGTTATGATAGTAATGTGACCTTCAGATCTCATTTATCATACATGCGTGTGATTGTTTGCAGGTTATTTATAAACAGTGCTTACGTCATCAATATATGTGAAAAAGTTTATTTGCTTAAATACATTTGAAATGCGTGTCAGTCCGAAGAGCTGCTTGAATGTAAATGAATCGATGAACACATCAGCTTTGATCGAGGCTTTGCTTTAACCCCACAGCCTTCATACATGAGAGTCTGAGAACCTGCGAGTGTGTGATCAACAAATGCTGTTTTTGCAACCCATGCAGACTCCAGATTTAAATTCAGAGTTTTGTATACACCGATCAGGCGTAACATTATGAGCACCTTCCTAGCAAATCCTTTAAGTCCTGTAAGTTGCGAGGTGGGGCCTCCATGGATCGGACTTGTTTGTTCAGCACATCCCACAGATGCTCGATTGGATTGAGATCTGGGGAATTTGGAGGCCAAGTCAACACCTTAAACTCGTTGTTGTGCTCCTCAAATCATTCCTGAACCATTTGTGCTTTGTGGCAGGCGCATTATCCTGCTGAAAGAGCCACAGCCACCAGTAGGTACCTTAGGTAGGTGGTACGTGTCAAAGTAACATCCACATAGATGGCAGGACCCAAGGTTTCCCAGCAGAACATTGCCCAAAGCATCACACTGCCTCCGCCGGCTTGCCTTCTTCCCATAGTGCATCCTGGTGCCATGTGTTCCCCAGGTAAGCCACGCACCCGGCCATCCACGTGATGTAAAAGAACACATGATTCATCAGACCAGGCCACCTTCTTCCATTGCTCCGTGGTCCAGTTCTGATGCTCACGTGCCCACTGTTGGTGCTTTCGGCGGTGGACAGGGGTCAGCATGGGCACCCTGACTGGTCTGCGGCTATGTAGCCCCATACGCAACAAACTGCGATGCACTGTGTATTCTGACACCTTTCTATCAGAACCAGCATTAACTTCTTGAGCAATTTGAGCTCCAGTAGCTCGTCTGTTTGATCGGACCACACGGGCCAGCCTTCGCTCCCCACGTGCATCAGTGAGCCTTGGCCGCCCATGACCCTGTCGCCGGTTCACCACTGTTCCTTCTTTGGAGCACTTTTGATAGATACTGACCACTGCAGACCGGGAACACCCCACAAGAGCTGCAGTTTTGGAGATGCTCTGACCATCAGAATTTGGCCCTTGTCAAACTCGCTCAAATCTGATCGGTGTGTATATATACAATGGATCTTAAAAGTTTTAAGTTTGTGAGTAGTTTTTTAAAATTATATTTTAACCTGTATTTCACCATGAAAGTATAGCCCTAGATGCTAGATGTTGTCAAGTCCAGTCAGCTTTATTTCTCCAGTGCTTTATACCGTACAGATTGATTCACAGCAGCTTCACAGTGATAAACAGGAGAATAACAGAATCAATGATCAAACTTCATCAAATATGAGACACATTCAGTTTCAGCTGTGAAGCAGCTCTACAGAAGACAATAGAGTCATTATTCAGATCAATTCAGTTCACGCTTTGTTCTCATCTGATAGTGTGAGTGCCGTTAAATCAATATGAATTGAATATACTGAATATGAAGTGTTGTGTGTTCAGTGTGTGTGTGTGTGTGTGTGTGTGTGTGTGTGTGAGGCGGCAGAGCCATGCGCAGCGGTGCGTGGAGCGTCCGGACTCTGTCCCCTGTTCTTCTGCCCCGCTGGTTCTGTGATGCCGGAGCCCGACCCGCTCGTCTGTGCGGACAGAGATCAGTGCGGTTCTTGAGCACGGACCCACCGCCCACCGCCCTGCCCGCTCATGCCCGTGTGGTCATCTGTGGAGGCGGCGTGGTGGGCACATCGGTGGCGTATCATCTGTCCCGGCTGGGCTGGACGGAGATCGTGCTACTGGAGCAGGGCAGGTGGGCGTTCATCTATCTATCTATCTATCTATCTATCTGTCTGTCTGTCTGTCTATCTATATATACATGTCAGTAAATAATATCTGTATAGCTATAATTTATCATTAATAAAATGGCATTACCTGTTTGTTTGTGTCTGTTGTAGACTTGGAGCCGGTACAACTCGGTTTTGTGCAGGAATAGTCAGCGTTGCCAAACCTCTTTCTATTGAGAGTAAAATGGCAGATTATTCAAATGCACTCTATGAGCGTTTGGAAGAAGAGACGGGCGTTAAAACGGGTGAGAAACCTCCATCACTCCATGAAAAATCGCTTACCTGATTGTCAAAGACAACATTTCACATGTGCTTCATGTTCTGATATAATCCGCTTCACGTTTGTGTGTTGTCCAGGTTTCGTTCGGACCGGCTCTCTGTGTCTGGCTCAGAATCAGGATCGGTTCCTGTCATTGAAGCGTCTGGCGTCCAGGCTGAAGTGAGCTGCTTTCTCTTTTTCTTCCTGACCGCTATATGTGACCCAACACACACCTAAATCATCATCCTGTCGTCATTTACTCTAATGTTCTGTTCCAGAACACAAACACAGTATATGATCTTTCATTTTTGAGTGACCTAAGTCATTATTCAGTGAAAATCTCATTTGTGTTTCATACATTGTCGTGATCTTTTACACTCAAGAACCGAGAGCGTTTGGTAGCAGAGGCCGAATGAATTCTGCTGTGTTTATTAGGATGACTGACAGTAAATGTGGCCGCACTTTGTGGCTCATCCGCTGTGTCTGTCTCTAGGGTTCTAGGTGTCAGCTGTAACGTCATCAAACCCAAAGATGTGGCGCAGCTCCACCCACTGGTGAATATTCATGATCTGGTAGGAGCTCTTCATCTGCCCGGCGACAGTGTTGTTTCGCCGCCGGATGTCAATCATGCGCTCGCTGTGGCGGCGGCTGCTCACGGTAGGACAGAAGCCAAAGCGCAGCCGGTCCAGTTTTACTGGTGTTCATTACCCTGGTCATTTCATTGGTTTTTCGTATGTCAGGAGTGCAGATTTATGAACACACAAGTGTGAATCAGGTCCTGGTGAAGAGGGGTCACGTGACGGCGGTGGAGACTGACCGCGGATCCATCGAGTGCGAATACTTTGTGAACTGTGCTGGTCAGGTGAGTCTCTTCATGTGCTCTTCCACACACACGTACAAATGTCCAGGATTCAATGTAAACACTGAAAGTTTTTATTACAATTTTTTTTTAGACTTAATTGTTTTGATTTATAGTACAATATTATTATTAATGTATAGTAATATATTTCTTTAAAGGTACACTATGTAACTTAATATAAATAATGAGTCAATACATCATCAGTCCTTCTTCCAAAGCGTGATTTTGTCGTACCCTGGTTCACTATGGTTAGCCTGTTATAAGTGTTTATATTTTAGACCTGTCGGGATGGTTTTGGCGGGATATTGCGTCATGCGTCTAAAAAATATAGCTCGTTAAACTGAATAAAACAAACAATGGGTACGGACCGAACATATGAGCGAGTCACAGACACCTGATGCTAATTTCAAGACGCCAATCCACGCCTTCATTTACTTCAATAACGAAAAATACAACTTAAACATCCAGAAAACAATACATATTGTTCACACAAACTGTTGACAAAGACATAGTAATGAATAAAAAAAACAACAGTAAACCGGTGGGAAACAGAGAACGCCTGCCTACACCTGCTCTCAAAAGCAGTTCTTACCTGGCTCTCGATGAAATAAAACAGGTGAATCTTCCAGGCCTCTGCTTCCCTCGCTCGACTAAATAAATTACCAAAACGTGTACTAATGAATAAATCCACTACCCAGGGCTTGACATTAACGCTTCACCTGCCACCACCTACTGGCGGTTTAGTTTCGTGTTTAAAAGTATTATTCCTTCCAACATTTCTTATTTGTAAATTCAAAAAATATTTAAAACAATCTCATAACATTATGTAATGCAGTTGTAATTTTTCAGTGTAAATTATTTAATTTGATTGGTAACAGCCCTATAGTGTCTTATTATTCTAATTTAATATATGCTTCATCTTTCATTTTAAATTTTAATATTTGATCAATATATTTAAAAAGATCAGGGGAAAAATGCCCTTTATAAAGATTTAAAATATCATAAATATGTCAAAGCTGACTGAACACTGATGAGAATAATGCTTCAGAATACAACACACAAAAAAAATCCTATTTTTTTCTGGACAAGCAGATGCACTCGGACAAGTGAATGAGCGATGTACCTGTCTGAAGAGCACGCACATGAAAAGGGTTAATGTCGGGCCCTGTCACTACCAGTTACTGAATAATAAACAAGGAACACTAAATACAAGAGTACTTAACAGTCAACAAAAGCACAAAGAAACACAAATTAAACTATAGTGGAAAAAAAAGCCGAATCGCTCCAAAGAAGCGGAAGAGAACAATGGGAGTGAGAGAGAACGCCATTGTCGCCGCAAACACCCATTTATCAGGAATCCCCGGTGACGTCACGGATTGAGGATTCCCCCTCAACGAGACTCAAAATGAATGTTAGCCTACACAGATAGACATTATCTTTACCACGAATGTGCCGAATGTCCAATTCAAAAGTCTGTAAGAACAAAGTCCAACACATCACACGTTAGTTGTTATTTTTCATTCGGTTCAAGAAAACTAAGGGTTTGTGGTCTGTGTAGACAATCAACGGATACGAAACAGAACCAATATAAACATCAAAATGGTGAACGGCGAGGACAAGGGCGAGCGCCTCCTTCTCAAGAGTGGAGTAACCTCGCTGATGTTTACTACATTTGTGTGAAAAATAGCAAACGGGATGCTCAACACCAGCCTGATCTCGTTGAAGGAGTACAGCTCCCGCACCTGTCACTCGCATCAACGGAGTAAAGAAGTCAGGAGCAGACAAAACGGATTAATCAGAAGCGCTTTGATCTGCTCAACTCATTTGACACGTCTCGGACCATTTAAATGAGGAGGTCAGTTAAAGGAGAGGCAGCAACAGAAAAATCTTACAAAACTTCCTGTAGTCCCAACCATACGCAAGACTCGACGAAGCTCGCGGCGTCTCAACAGGTCGAACTTGCCCTCCACCAACGTCACGCAGAGCCGAAGCACAACCGAAACAATGTTCTTACACAAAATGCATGCAGTTTTGTTTCTTGACCACCAGAGGGCTATAGTGTACCTTTAAAATAAAATATTGTAATAGAAAATATTTTTTTTTCATCACTTGGAAAAAAGTTTGGTGTACTATAATTGTGTAATACTTGACTATTTTATTATGTATATTTTTGTGTCATTAGACATGTACAGTAATTGTTGCCGTGGGGACACTGATTGTTTGGTGGTGTGCTGTGTTTTCAGTGGGCGTATGAGCTGGGTCAGAGCAGCGAGGTCAAAGTGTCTGTCCCGCTACACGGCTGTGAACACTTCTACCTGCTGACGAAACCTCTGTCTGAGCCCACGCGGCCCGAGAGCCCAGGTGACGCACACACACACTGTCATTAGCATTAACTCTTGAACTCATTATCTGAGGCACAGCGCCTGCTCCTCTGTGCTTTACAGATGTTAAAAGCCATTTGAAAGTGCTAATGCACTCCATCAGACAAGAAACTGCTCCGGCATTGTCTTCTGATGTTTTCTAACCTTTCCTAAATTAGTTAGTAAGCAAGCCGGCCAATTTCAAAGGTCTCATTACTGTCTCCATTTCAAAGATTTGGGAATAACTGGGATGTGAAAGATACATAGACACAAATTATGCATGGAGACGGCTCAATGGCAGGTTTCTTTTACAACACACGATTAGTTTTTTAAAGAGTGATGTCAGCGCAAAAACAACACCCATAATCCCAGCTTTAGCATCATCATGCTGCGTGTCAAACACCCATCGGCTGCAGACTCCTGCTTTAGCTTCAGGCGGTGCTAACATCTGCTTCCACTGCTGCGAACACAGCTGGTGAAGCAGGCGTGAGTAGCTGCAGTGTCTTGTGTGTCTGTAGTGGTGATAGACATGGACGGACGGATCTACGCCCGGGCCTGGCATGGAGGGATTCTGTCCGGAGGCTTTGAGAAGAACCCTAAACCCATCTTTACTGAGGGTCGCAACCAGCTGGAGATCCAGAACATGCAGGAAGACTGGGATCACTTCGGTGAGCTGATGATGCACATAGAATCGCTCATCCACAGATGAATATCAGGCTCTACATCATAAATGTATAAATGCATAAATATGTGTTTTCTATATGAATGTTGCTCGACCTCTAAAACGTTCCAGACATGACATCTCACTGAATCTTGTGTGCTTTTCTCAAACATCATGTTTTTCTGGTAAATGCCAGATGATAGAGGGTTACAGCGCTTCAGTACAGTGGGTTATTGATCTAAAGGATCCGCACACATCTCGGTTCCAGACATCATTTTCACAGGTGTGGTGGAGCTAGGGGTGTGTGATAATATCGTAATTGTTGTGTTAACAATGTGCGATCTGACATTATGGAGTATATCTCTCACACACACCCAGAGAGTGCACACTTTCACTGCGTGATTTACTCTATTATATAATTTAATATAGTTAATAAATATCATATGAAGAGTGCCGTTTTTCTCCAGATGTTAGCATGATAACAAATGTGATATTGATTGTGTTAAGTTTAATAAACAAGAAGTTAATATTAAGTTACTTACATTTTCGCCACAGCACTGTTGTGCATCTCTGAGCAACACACGCGGTGTTTTCTTACTGAATGAATCCGCTTTTTGAACGAATCAGTTGAATCAATGACTAAGATAGATAAAGCCTGCATCCCAATGTGCATACTATCCACCCTAAATAGTATGTGACATTAGTAATATTCTGTACTATTTAGGGTGGATAGTATGCACATTAGGATGCAGGGTAAGATAAAACATCAAAACATTATTTCTGCAGGTTAAACTCATTCATTTGTCACCTCTGAGCTCATTAAACAGTGTAAATGATCTAAATGCCACTTCTGTGTTTCCTCTCCAGTGCAAAGATGAGTTTTGATGATACTTTAATTTCATTTGATTGGTAACAGCCTTATTATTATTATTATTATTATTATTATTATAACTGAATTTGATTACATTTATGAAATTGACACAAAAGATGATGCATGTATATAATTAGGTTTAAATGGCTTTATAAAGGTTCAAATGCCTATAAAAGGTAAAAATCAATTGAAACGTTTTGGAAAAGATGATTCTGTGAACTGACCACCACAGAATATGATGAAAATCAGAAACTTCAGGAGTCAGCTGACCACAGCCGTCCTAAACCTGCCAAGATACCAGCACAATAACACACTCTAATTATCGTTATCGGGAAAATCCCAGAAAATATCGAGATATAATTTTTGGAGGTGGAGCCCAGGCCTCCGCAGGAACGCAGAGGATATCAGTTAGACCTGTGGTCGTAATGTTTTGGCTCAAACATCATATGGTCGTCATGTACAGCCCACAGTCTGACCGCACCCACCAACAGAGCCTGTTCTAACTGATAACTTATGAATATATTGAATAAAATAAATATATTGAATTTCACTTGCCAAATGTGACACGTTCTTACAGTCGCATTAAAAGCTGGACGAATGTCTGACACGCACTTCAGAGAGAGCATGTGTGCAGTGGTGAAGTCATGTCATGTTTATTTGTGTTAGCACATTATTTCAGAAACCGCTCACATGCGTGTTAAACGGGAAAGGAAACGGCTCAGCACCACTTTGCTAATTGATATTCAAAATAACATGTCACTGATTTTAATAATATGCAATACATACATATCTGTCAACAAAGTGTTTTAACTCGTCGATTATGAACACGTGTAGTTAGGGTTAGTTTCACATCCCTAGTTTTAGGAAGGGTTATGGTCATGCCATCATGTAGTGACGTTGTTGTGTGTGTGTAAAAGGTCTCGCTGTAACTCAAAGTCGAGGACAGAGCCAGATATTTCCAGCTCATTCGCTGACCTTTATCTTTATTATTACCCCTCCTCTCCCTCTCCCTCTGTCTCTGTTTGTCCTTGTCTTCTCCTTCAACTCTTCTACATGTTTTCCTTGCCCTCACTTGTAACACGGACAAAATGAAAGCATGTTGTTGTCCTGTAAATTGCTGTTCTTGTTAACTTTTGTTCATCTACACTGGTGTTGAGCGAGTTTCTGTGATGTAATAGTCGTTGCTCAACCACTGAGATCGGCTGCTAACTTTAGCTGTGAAGAGGTTAGTGCTGTGATCGCCCGCTCCTGCGGCTCGTCTTTCAGGCGGACGTTTGTTCTGCCATGATGACCCACAGATCAGATTGCAGGGTTCCCACTTTGTCCTGGAAAACCTTGAAAACCCGGAAAATTGATGATAAATTTTCCAGTCCTGGAAAACACATGGAAAATGAGAGAAAATGTAAAATGTCCTGGAAAAACTTGTTGTTGTCCTGGAAAATAATTTTTTAAACGGTTAAAAACAAAGAGTTTATCACTGGCCCAAAACAATTACCGTTGGTTGCAGAAACTTTTTATCTCACAATTCTAAAAAATGTTCTCGCAAGTTTACATAATTGTGACAAAGTCAGAATTGCGAGATATAAACTCACGATTGTGCGTTATAAAGTCCAATTCTGAGGGAAAAAATATATTTTTTGCGAGAAAATCGCAATCGCAAGAAAAAAATCCGCAATTACTTTTTTTATTTTTTATTCTATGGCGTAAACAAGCTTCCATAGTCATAATGAATGATCAAGAGCTCATATATAAATCTGATTTTATAGTTAAGTTATGGCAATAAACTGTAAGCCTGTTAAAGACGCAGAGAGCAATATATTACTTTTTTTACCTTGTCTTTTATTCTCGCTGTAGTAAAATTGAAAAGTCCTGGAAAATGATTGGGAAAGAGTGGGAAACCTGGATTGGCTTTATCATCCTGTGAGTTAAAAACTGATGCAGGACAAAACCTTTTAGCCTCCGAACAAAGGTCGCTGATGGGTGAAAAAAATTACCAGCCAATTTATTAAAAACAAAAAACTAAATTTGTGTGTTTTACACAGTGGGCTTTATACATAAACGTTTGTAGATTAATAATTGTAATTTGCACATAAAATGTACCTTCGCGAGAGTGCGCTGAACTGCAGGGAGTGGCAGTGATTATAATGGGGCGTAATTTATTGAAGATCTTCGCTGAACATGTGTCCGGTGACTCTGGATGTGTGTTTCCCGCAGAGCCCATGTTGAGCGCTCTCCTGCGCAGGATGCCCGGGCTGGAGGCCTGTGAGATCCAGCAGCTGGTCAACTGCCCAGAATCCTTCACTCCAGACATGCGCTGCCTGATGGGAGAGACGCCGGGGATATATGGATACTTTGTGCTGGCGGGCATGAACTCCTCAGGCCTCTCGTTCGCTGGCGGAGCGGGGAAGTAAGGAAGCAGCACAGCTGGGCGTTTCTGCAGCGCTGTGTTTGATAGGTTCATAATGGCTTCTGTATTCCACAGATATTTGGCAGAGTGGATTACGTACGGATACCCCAGTGCCAATGTCTGGCCTCTGGACATCAAGCGCTTCGGGAACCTGCAGAGCAGCCGCACTTTCCTGCGCCATCGAGTGATGGAAGTGATGCGTGAGTATTAGCCACTGTCACCAACAGACGTGTTTCAGAACGAGAGCTTTGCCAAGCCTCAGGCCACTTTTATCAGAGAAGAAAACAAATAATACATCAAAACAATTATATGTTTTTATTGTTCAACTAAATATAGCTTCAAAACACAAACTCTGAAGTAGAGCTGTCTATTACTATGGGCAGTGAGAACACGCGCTGCTCACGCTCCGCTGACACTCGTGACGTGAAACAGGCTTTAAACCGAAGACTTCAGGGACTTTGGTAACCCTTTTAAAGTACGATCATGCACTGCAATGTTCAGATCTGCGCTTTTTTCTTCAGAAGCGTGATCTCAATTTTAAAGTGATTCTCAGTTTATCCAGAATCGTGCAGCTCAAATCTGAAGTAGTGTTGTCAAAAATACCGACTCCGGTACTGAAATTGTAACGCTTACATCGCTTACATGTGACGCTTTGAGCATTGTTGAGCGGAATCGTAAACACCTCTGACTGGCCATTGTGCTCACGTGCTCATCAAATATGTCTGTGATTGGCTACAATGATCAACGCACGGGAGCGTTTGAAAGTGTTTTAAAAGCACTAAAGTTTGAAACAAGCACAAGCAGGCGTCGATCAGTGGACCGGTCCGCATTCAAGCACTCCCGTGTGTGTCTGTGTAAGTGCTCTGTGAAGAGTGTCATCGATGTATATTTACAAAATGTTTTTGAAGCGCTGATCATTGTAGCCAATCACAGACATATTCGATGAGCTCGTGAGCACAATGGCCAGTCAGAGGTGTTTACGACAGCACTCAAAGCGTCACATTTTAAATTTCAGTACAGACTAGGTACAAACTCTGAAGCTATATTTATCTGTAGTCATGGTAGCACCATATTTCATATCTGACAGGAATGAAAACAAGGCTGTGAGAGACAGGGTTAGGGTTAGGGTTAGGGTTACAGTGGGTCTCATTCACTAATAATTGCGTGGATTCTTTCGCATTTGTACGCACAGGAGAACTTCTCACGAAAAATCTCTGCCTGATTCACAACACGTTCGTACACACGAGTTTGTTCTTAACCTCGTTCTGATGTTAGTGAATGTGGAGTATTCTAAATGAGCGGCCGCGTGCACAAGGTTAGTCATTTGCATAAAACACGCCCAAACCATCTCCATATAAGGGCTTTCCGCCCAACCCATCTCCATATAAGGGCTTTCCGCCCAACCCATCTCCATATAAGGGCTTTCCGCCCAAACATCACCATGTAAGGGCTTTCCGCCTAGCCCATCTCCATATAAGGGCTTTCTGTCCAGCACATCTCCATATAAGGGCTTTCCGCTCAACCCATCTCCATATAAGGGCTTTCCGCTCAACCCATCTCCATATAAGGGCTTTCCGCTCAACCCATCTCCATATAAGGGCTTTCCGCCCAACCCATCTCCATATAAGGGCTTTCCGCCCAAACCATCTCCATATAAGGGCTTTCCACTCAACCATCTCCATATAAGGGCTTTCCGCCCAAACCATCACCATATAAGGGCTATAGTTAGAGTTTTTGCTATATGGTGTATATCGCTGTATGTAAATATATAGCACTATTGACACTTCAGAGTGATGAAATGCATGAATGACAATATAAAGAGCGGAAGGTGCTTGATGTTAAAAAGAGATACAGTGGGGAGAACAAGTATTTGGTACACTGCCGATTTTGCAGGTTTGCCCACTCACAAAGCATGTAGATGTCTGTAATTTTTATCATAGGTACTCTTCAACTGTGAGTGACGGAATCTAAAACAAAAATCCAGAAAATCACATTGTATGATTTTTAAATAATTAATTTGCATTTTATTGCATGACATAAGTATTTGATACATCAGAAAAGCAGAACTTAATATTTGGTACAGAAACCTTTGTTTGCAATTACAGAGATCATACGTTTCCTGTAGTTCTTGACCAGGTTTGCACACACTGCAGCAGGGATTTTGGCCCACTCCTCCATACAGACCTTCTCCAGATCCTTCAGGTTTCGGGGCTGTCGCTGGGCAATACGGACTTTCGGCTCCCTCCAAAGATTTTCTATTGGGTTCAGGTCTGGAGACTGGCTAGGCCACTCCAGGACCTTGAGATGCTTCTTACGGAGCCACTCCTTAGTTGCCCTGGCTGTGTGTTTCGGGTCATTGTCATGCTGGAAGACCCAGCCACGACCCATCTTCAATGCTCTTACTGAGGGAAGGAGGTTGTTGGCCAAGATCTTGCAATACATGGCTCCATCCATCCTCCCCTCAATACGGTGCAGTCGATGTTTCCACCTCCATGCTTCACGGTTGGGATGGTGTTCTTGGGGTTGTACTCATCCTTCTTCTTCCTCCAAACACGGCGAGTGGAGTTTAGACCAAAAAGCTCTATTTTTGTCTCATCAGACCACATGACCTTCTCCCATTCCTCCTCTGGATCATCCAGATGGTCATTGGCAAACTTCAGACGGGCCTGGACATGCGCTGGCTTGAGCAGGGGGACCTTGCGTGCGCTGCAGGATTTTAATCCATGACAGCGTAGTGTGTTACTAATGGTTTTCTTTGAGGCTGTGGTCCCAGCTCTCTTCAGGTCATTGACCAGGTCCTGCCGTGTAGTTCTGGGCTGATCCCTCACCTTCCTCATGATCACTGATGCCCCACGAGGTGAGATCTTGCATGGTGCCCCAGACCGAGGGAGATTGACCGTCATCTTGAACTTCTTCCATTTTCTAATAATTGCGCCAACAGTTGTTGCCTTCTCACCAAGCTGCTTGCCTATTGTCCTGTAGCCCATCCCAGCCTTGTGCAGGTCTACAGTTTTATCCCTGATGTCCTTACACAGCTCTCTGGTCTTGGCCATTGTGGAGAGGTTGGAGTCTGTTTGATTGAGTGTGTGGACAGGTGTCTTTTATACAGGTAACGAGTTCAAACAGGTGCAGTTAATACAGGTAATGAGTGGAGAACAGGAGGGCTTCTTAAAGAAAAACTAACAGGTCTGTGAGAGCCGGAATTCTTACTGGTTGGTAGGTGATCAAATACTTGTCATGCAATAAAATGCAAATTAATTATTTAAAAATCATACAATGTGATTTTCTGGATTTTTGTTTTAGATTCCGTCTCTCACAGTTGAAGAGTACCTATGATAAAAATTACAGACTTCTACATGCTTTGTAAGTAGGAAAACCTGCAAAATCGGCAGTGTATCAAATACTTGTTCTCCCCACTGTATATGCGCAATATATCCTGAAAAGGAAGGGTGCTGTGCTCGAGCTGACTGACACACTGCCAGTGTGTGCACACAGAACGCTGCGTCTCTATGATGCACAATAAGCAGTGAAGAACACACAGCATAAGCACGTGCACAGAAAGCCACGTCTCTCAGCATGAATCTCAGATTCAGTTCTCTTTCACGTCTTATTATGCTTGAATAGTTGAATGCACACGCAGTTATGTCTAAATCGTGTGGAGTATTCATGTAAACACAACCGCTTATGTCTCAAGTGAAGGTAAACAATTGTGTGCAAACTGGATGTGTATCAGATAAAGGACCCATGCGTTTGCTCTTAAAGTGACAGCAGCCTAATAAACCTGCTGCTCTGTGTCATTAATGTCGATCAAACAGAAGAGAACATAACTTACTGCTCTTGACTGAATAACTATTTTTAGCTTTAAAGGGGTGGTTGGTCAGCTTTTTTCGAAGGCTTGATTGTGTTTATGGGGGGTGCACTGTAACATGGGTTCATACTTTTGTTTAAAAAAAATTTTTTTTTCACATATTTGACCTTTATTCTACACCGGTGTGTCCCTTCTTGTAAAAACGGTCTGTTGAGTTCCTGGTTCTGTGAAGCCCCTCCCTCAGAAATACACAATGGGCTCTGATTGGTTAGCTGGCCCAGTGTGTTGTGATTCGCTAACCGCCTCGTGCACATTGTCTGGAAACGCCACGCCCCTCACCATTACGGTTAGTTGCGTATGCTCAGGTGTACTGTAATAAACAATGGCGTCAATATTGCCTTATTAATTTGAGCCTGAATCAGACCCAGAGAATATTAGTGAAGAGGATCGAGTAGAACCTGTGCAAGAACAACTGTTACAGGACGTTTCAGAATGGGATGTTTTTTATTTGTAGTTGTCTCATACTTTGTAGATACGCTGTTATTTGTAAATGCTACTAATGTTAGCTTCTGATATACAGTTTTAGCCATATTAAAGCTTTAGTACAGCAGAATACATGTGATTGCCTTGTAGCCTTTTTTCATATAATCGTTCGAACAAATGATACTACAGCTCTTGAAGGGATTTGATTACACACTGGATCTATAGTGATCGCTACTGACTGTATAGCACCGTTAGTTTTGCCTTTATACAACGAGTGTAGCCAAATATCTGTCGCCAGAACGATGAGACCATTACGAAGACTAATCATGGATTTATTACAGTGGCCATATCAAACACAGAACCATGTTTAGCGTGCCTGTATTTACACCGATCACTTAAACGCCAACAAACACCAACATTCGAAGTTCGCTAGTGGGATTAAAAAGAAGTTTGTAGGTGTTTGTCGGATAAATTTGAATTAGCAATTAGGTAACTGGCTAGCGGAGCCAAACAGCGTTTGCCTTTGTTTACGTCCTTGCTACAGCATAAAAATAACGATAGAAACTATTCATGGAAAACACATCAACAAAGAATAAAACATACTTACAGGTTGTGGCCCATAAACAACAGCTTCTGCTTTTAAAGTGGGAACTGCTGTCCTCTGTAAAATGTGCAGCACAGAGAGCTATATTTGGATTATAATGTTCAGGAAGGTTCAGTGTTTCGACGGCATGGCAACAACACTAATAACTCTTCCTCTTCTCAACATGTTCCCGGGGGCGGGTTTATGTAAATGTTAGGGTTAGTGATGTCACTAACCTGTGAAGAAGCTCGTTGTAGTCCCTACCGGCCGTTTGTTGTAGTCCTTAAAAAGCAATTTCTTCAAAAGAAAATATCTCCTGTTTCTTTGAACTTTGAGCGTCGTAACTTTGCAGATGTTGTTTATGCTCAAACAGCAACATTACACACTAACTAAAGTTAAAGAAGTCAAATCATAATCAACCTTTAATAATACATTTATATTTAATCCATACAGTGAAGACTATGCAATATTTTATTTTATTTTTTGATTAAATAAACCTATTGTACCTGGAAAAACTTAATCATATTTTTGTTATATTGTATTTGTCCTATTGTTTGTAATTTGCTTCTTTACCTTATTTTTAATAACAGAAATGAGATCAAATAAAATAACACAAAATAACTATACCATGATATATATTGTTATCGTGAAATTAAATTTCTCATATCGTGAAATAAGAATTTGTTCATCAAGCGAATTCGAAGAACAAACTTGTCATTTCCAGCTAAATCAGGCAAAACGAAGTTTGTTCCAGGAAACATGAATACAGTGGAGAGCTGCTTTATAGTAGAAACTGAAGCTGTAACTCTAATTGAAAGCGACACGGACACTGTTTTTCATGTTTTTCACTGTGAAGTGCTGTATAAACAAACATGACGTGACTGGAGAGCTGAATCTCAGACACATCCACATCACTGTGATCAGATGCTTTCTGAACGGCTGTTCTCTCACCGGTGGCACCGCTTTATTGTGTGTTTATTTTCTTATTGAGAGGAAAGTGCAGCACATATTTACATATTCATCTAACCGTCGCTCTCAGTGTAGACGCGTCAGGATGTTCGTTAACGGTTTATCGTTGGTCACATACTTTTTAACCAAATTAAGCGAAGAAGGAAAAAGAGTATATCGTATATATGTGAGTATATCGGGTCTTTAAGGGTTTTCCTTTAGCGAAACGCCTCACATTTTCAGCACAATCAGATCTCAAACTCAAATGTCCCGCCGCAGACATGACCACGCTCTCTAGGCATTGGGTATGTATTTATTTGTTGGCTATTGCTTGTTTTTGTGTGGGTGTTTAATCTTCTGTTGTTGTGTGTGGCTCCATCAGCGCTCCTGTATGGACTGAAAGTTCCTCGCTGGGACTTCCAGACGGGACGGCAGCTGCGCACGAGTCCGCTGTACGACCGCTTGGACACGCAGGGAGCGCGCTGGATGGAGAAGCACGGCTTTGAGCGAGCCAAATACTTCGTTCCAGCTGGGAAGGGTGAGAAACACCATAATGTGTTCTTAGTTAGGGTTGTTTTCTGTCACTGTCGGTACAGACTGATGGGTTTGATTCTACAAATCCAGGCGAATGTTTGGACACTAGGGGTGTAACAATATATCGTGTCACAATATATCGCAATACAAAAATGCAACAATATGTATCGTGTATAGTTCACCTAAAATAAAAATTACTGTGTGAGGGGAAAAAAAATTAAGTTTACTTTTTTTTTACGTTTTAATGTCAGTACTACTTAGGGATGTGACAGTGGGGAAATTTTCCCACCGGTTAATCGGCGTGTGACAACACCAGTAATAACAGTATCACCGGCGGGGGCTTTTAAATCACTAATTCTAAACCGAAAGTAAAAATGCGCACAGCCACTCGGGCATTCATAGCGGTGCAGAGCAAAGCGAGTGTTTTCAGGCATGAACTGAAAACGCGCCAGTGGACACGCACCGTGAGTGACGCGAATGAATGACAGTGCGGCCGCGAATGAATGACAGTGCTGCCGCGAATGAATGACAGTGCGGCCGCGAATGAATGACTGTGCTGCCGCGAATGAATGACAGTGCTGCCGCGAATGAATGACAGTGCTGCCGCGAATGAATGACAGTGCTGCCGCGAATGAATGACTGTGCTGCCGCGAATGAATGACAGTGCGGCCGCGAATGAATGACAGTGCTGCCGCGAATGAATGACAGTGCTGCCGCGAATGAATGACTGTGCTGCCGCGAATGAATGACTGTGCGGCCGCGAATGAATGACTGTGCTGCCGCGAATGAATGACTGTGCTGCCGCGAATGAATGACTGTGCTGCCGCGAATGAATGACTGTGCTGCCGCGAATGAATGACAGTGCGGCCGCGAATGAATGACTGTGCGGCCGCGAATGAATGACAGTGCTGCCGCGAATGAATGACTGTGCGGCCGCGAATGAATGACAGTGCGGCCGCGAATGAATGACTGTGCTGCCGCGAATGAATGACAGTGCGGCCGCGAATGAATGACAGTGCTGCCGCGAATGAATGACAGTGCGGCCGCGAATGAATGACAGTGCGGCCGCGAATGAATGACAGTGCGGCCGCGAATGAATGACAGTGCGGCCGCGAATGAATGACTGTGCGGCCGCGAATGAATGACTGTGCTGCCGCGAATGAATGACAGTGCTGCCGCGAATGAATGACAGTGCGGCCGCGAATGAATGACAGTGCTGCCGCGAATGAATGACTGTGCTGCCGCGAATGAATGACAGTGCGGCCGCGAATGAATGACAGTGCGGCCGCGAATGAATGACAGTGCGGCCGCGAATGAATGACAGTGCTGCCGCGAATGAATGACAGTGCTGCCGCGAATGAATGACTGTGCTGCCGCGAATGAATGACTGTGCGGCCGCGAATGAATGACAGTGCGGCCGCGAATGAATGACTGTGCGGCCGCGAATGAATGACAGTGCTGCCGCGAATGAATGACAGTGCTGCCGCGAATGAATGACAGTGCGGCCGCGAATGAATGACAGTGCGGCCGCGAATGAATGACTGTGCTGCCGCGAATGAATGACAGTGCTGGCGCGAATGAATGACTGTGCTGCCGCGAATGAATGACAGTGCTGCCGCGAATGAATGACAGTGCTGCCGCGAATGAATGACAGTGCGGCCGCGAATGAATGACAGTGCTGCCGCGAATGAATGACAGTGCGGCCGCGAATGAATGACAGTGCGGCCGCGAATGAATGACTGTGCTGCCGCGAATGAATGACAGTGCTGCCGCGAATGAATGACAGTGCTGCCGCGAATGAATGACAGTGCTGCCGCGAATGAATGACTGTGCTGCCGCGAATGAATGACAGTGCTGCCGCGAATGAATGACAGTGCGGCCGCGAATGAATGACTGTGCTGCCGCGAATGAATGACTGTGCTGCCGCGAATGAATGACAGTGCTGCCGCGAATGAATGACTGTGCTGCCGCGAATGAATGACAGTGCTGCCGCGAATGAATGACAGTGCGGCCGCGAATGAATGACAGTGCTGCCGCGAATGAATGACAGTGCTGCCGCGAATGAATGACAGTGCGGCCGCGAATGAATGACTGTGCGGCCGCGAATGAATGACAGTGCGGCCGCGAATGAATGACTGTGCGGCCGCGAATGAATGACAGTGCGGCCGCGAATGAATGACAGTGCGGCCGCGAATGAATGACAGTGCGGCCGCGAATGAATGACTGTGCGGCCGCGAATGAATGACTGTGCTGCCGCGAATGAATGACAGTGCTGCCGCGAATGAATGACAGTGCGGCCGCGAATGAATGACTGTGCTGCCGCGAATGAATGACAGTGCGGCCGCGAATGAATGACTGTGCGGCCGCGAATGAATGACAGTGCTGCCGCGAATGAATGACAGTGCGGCCGCGAATGAATGACAGTGCGGCCGCGAATGAATGACAGTGCTGCCGTGCTCATTTTAGTTTTGGTTTAGAATTAGCGCCAATTTGGGGGCGGGTTGCTTGAATTGTGGGTTCATTAGCCTATTATTCTTAATGGAAAACACAACAACAAAACATTATAATGACAAACTCACTTAAATAGGCGATTTTACATTTAGCTTTGAAGCCAAATCTTCCGCGATCTTGTCATTCAGCTTCTCACTCTCGTGATGAATGAGATCTGACTCCTGCTGCATTTGTGCTGCGACTCCCATTCGGCTCACACTGTATTGAGCAGACACGTTCAGTTTTTAATTGTAGTGTCTGTTCTCTAACTGAACTAAATAATTTTATTACTATAAAAATAAAAACGACAGTGGGGGCGGTGCCGCGGTGGGCAAGTGATGTAACTGGTGTTTCGCCTGAATTGAAACCACCCACCGCTCACCCCTCCCTTTCAGAGCACATAGAGAAGCTACGGTGGCCCACACAGGACAAAGATGTCGTCTGAGACAGCAGAGAGTAGCTAGCACTCTGTAGAGAAGTTTGTCCGTTTAGGGCTACTGTAGAAACATGACGGCACAAAATGGCGACTTCACTGTAAGGAGACCCGCGGTGTGTGTAAATAGAAACAGCTCATTCTAAGGTAATAAAAACATAACGGTCTTTATACACCACTGAAAACGTAGTTATGGATATTATATTACATTTCTGTCAATAGATCCTCATAAATACTACACACTGCACCTTTAAAGTGTACTTTGTCAACATTTAACAGATTAGCATCGACACAGCTTAGCACTCTTTACCTCTTTAAAATATGAAAACACATGTCCAGCTGTAATATTCCAGTGGCGTCGCTGTGTCTGAGGTGTTCGTCTGCACACAGATTTACTGGCGCTGGATCAGAGCAAGACCTTCTACAAGCCCGACTGGTTTGATATCGTGGGAGCGGAGGTGAAGTGCTGTAAGGAGGCGGTGTGTGTCATTGACATGTCCTCCTTCACCAAGTTTGAGCTCACAGTGAGTGCACTCAGGCCTGATTCTGAGTCTGAGTCAAATCTTCTGTGAGGTCTTCGGATGTTTTGTGACAGATGTGTGTGTTTCAGTCTGCAGGCGATCAGGCCCTGCGGCTGCTGCAGCGTCTGTGTGCCAATGACCTGGATGTGCCGGTCGGACACATCGTCCACACGGGCATGCTGAACGAGAGAGGAGGATACGAGAACGACTGCAGCGTGGTGCGCCTCAGCAAAAACAGGTTTGCAAAGAGTGACGCTTACGATACAGCAGGGCTTTTTGACATGGAATGCAGGTTTATGGATTAAAGTACAATACATTTATATTAAACTATATTGCATGAACCAACTAAACAGGACAGCAGATCCTCCTGCGTATGCGCAAGCAGACTCGACTAATTCTCAGTTAGATCCAGATCAGTTCATTATTATTGTTATCATTATTATTACAGTTTCTTCATCATTTCGCCCACCGATCAACAAGTTCACTGCTGGTCTTGGATTAAGAAGCACATGCCCAACGATCCACAGCTCCACCTGGAGGACGTCAGCTGGAAGTACACAGGTGAGATCCATCTTTACCATCAGATGATCCCAACTTACATTGTGCTTTAAATCAGGAAAACCTTCCGTCAAAGCTGGAAAAGTAAAAAATAGACTAGCCTCATAAGTGAACTACAGAGTGAATGTCTGAAATGAAATGAGCCTGCGCTTGTGAGTGTGATGCAGTAATGGGTGTCATGTGTTCTGTAGCTCTGAATCTGATTGGTCCGCGTGCCATGGACGTGCTGTCTGAACTGTCGTATGTGTCCATGACTCCAGAGCACTTCCCCTCTCTGTTCTGTAAGGTGAGTCCAGCACTTCTGATCAAAGATCTTTGAGTTAAAAACAAGTCAATTATTAAGTACATGAAAATAAATCAGTGTTCAACACTAATGCTGTTCACAACGCTAATGAGTTATAGTTAGAGTTGTCGGGGCAGGAAATCACATTATCTAGTGATTTTTATTGAAAACAATTGTTTTCAATAATTCATTGCATCTGTGGAAGACGGTGACTTTTGTTTTCGAAAGCGGAGTTTGTGACATTCGCTCTGATGAAATGATGGCCTGTAATCGCCGTCACAGCCCAACTCATCCTCAGACAGTTTTACGCCTGAGCTGCTAGAAGGCCGAATCTTCTGCAGCTTTAATGGGTTGATGGTGCTACATAACCGCTGTGTCCCAGTCCAGAGGCTGCGTCCTTCGAAGGACGCGCCGGTCGATCCGAGCGATGTTAAACCGGTCTCGCCTGCGGAGGATTGTTCTCGTTGCCCAGCAACAGCTGCCCTTGACTTTTTTGAGAGTGATTTTTTTTACATTTGTATCGTTAGATATGTGAGTTTAAACCCAATACTTGCATTTAAAAGAGTAATCCAACAAAACATCAGTTACACTGTAATTTAAAGCAACACTATGTAACTCTTGGCGCTCCAGCGGTTAATAAACAGAACCTCATGCGTCTTGCAGAAGAACATTGTAGCCGGATCTACTTCTCTCTGTTAATGTCTGTGAAGAGTCACGCGGGTGCTGTGCCGACCCGACCGCCCTAAAATAGTCCCAATATTATAGGTGTACCGTAGTGATTCAGGATAATGGAAAATGGACTCATGATGTACTCGCTCAATATATACATTTTGAACCCAAAAAAGTTACATAGTGCAGCTTTAAGGTGTCTTTGTTACAGTGTAGTTAAACACTGAAGTACTGAGTAATGTTAATTAACAACATGTACTTACTATAGGGTTAGGGTTAGTTGCATACAATTCTGCATAATTTACTGTTATTACCAAAGTACGTACATGCAATGTGTAACAGGGACACTATAAAATAAAGTGTTACGAAAAAAATCCAGTCATCACTGGCGTGCACTGAATCTTGGGATCGTCTGGTGAAGGATTCACTCGCTCTATCCGAGGGACGTGTTGTGCCGCTGTGACGCATGCAGCCTCTGATTTGGGACGCAGACTCTGAGTTTCCTCACACTTGATTGTCTTGCAGGAAATGAGCGTGGGTTACGCCAACGGCATCCGAGTCATGAGTATGACACACACCGGAGAGCCCGGCTTCATGCTCTATATTCCCATAGAGGTACGACACACTCACACTCAGTGATTAACATCTACTGAGAGAAACCATCAAACCATATTCATGGTACAAACACTGAGTGTGTTTGAGGGGCCGTTCACATGGGATGTGTTCCTTGAACTTCTTTTACACTGACTCTTTTTAAAGCAGCGCAGATCTGTGTGAATCTCTGTGATCTTCACCGGTCATTTCTGTTCAAAGCTCTGAGATATTGCTCTCCTTTTCCCAGTATGCACTGCACGTGTATAATGAAGTGATGTCCGTCGGGCAGAAGTACGGGATCCGGAACGCGGGCTACTACGCTCTCCGGAGTCTGCGCATCGAGAAGTTCTTTGCCTTCTGGGGGCAGGACCTGGACTCCTTCACCACGCCGCTGGAGTGCGGACGCGAGTTCAGGGTCAAATTTGACAAGGTCAGTTCCTGACACTCTCCAGTTCATCTCTTTTAAATTGGACCTGTAAGCATCCACTCAGCAGATACCCAGAATGCCCTAACAACTACTGAGCAACACGAAATAGCTCTCAACAACATCCCAGCATGCTGTTCTTAAAAAAACACATCTAGTGTATGGGTTCTGTTCTTTTTGGTAAATGGGTGCCACAGTTCAGTACAGGATGCTTACACTGCGAGAGCTCCTGATATTATTGGCCTGTTTACATGTACAAACCTGTGTTTAATGAAGGTATTGCAGGTATAATCGCTCGATGATGGCCGGGTTTATTCAGCTCAACGCCACAGACACGATGAAGTGCTTCCTGTTGGACAGAAGCGCTGGTTGACCTTTGTGTCCTGCTGAAAGTCCTTTACCTAATTTGCTGTTTCAGGTCCAAAATGGCCGGCCTTTTTGTAAATCTCCTATTATTATCATTATGCCATATTATTATATTACTGGATTCAACTCGTTTTCTTTCAGTTAGCACAGGTTTAGTATTTCTTTTTGGATCTGACTGATCTGAGCTGATGCTCCTCGGTTTCACTCAAGCTTACTCGCCTCACAAAACCAGAGGGTTGATTCTCTGAATAATGCTTTTGGACTGTTTATTTTATAGTGCAAAGAGCGTGTCTTGTTGGCAAGCGTTATTCACACTAGCTCCGCCTAACAATGCCTGGTTGGGCCACACAAGATTAAAAGAGACGCGTGTTTCACTCTTCAGTGGCGTAGTTGAGCGTAAGACTCATGGACCTTAGTTTTGACGCGCTCGACACGGGTTCGAATCCGCCTTTTGCCGATCTCGCTCTTCTCCCTTTTCCCATCACATATCACACCGGAAAGGCATTTACTTTCAATAAAAATGCGTAATGAAATGTTTAATAATAATAAAGTATTTATTGGGTAGGGAGGGCTTTTATTGTCCCATCCATTTATTAATTTTAATAAATATAATCTTTTACACTCTGTTATTATTGCATCCTGTTAATGTACAACAATACTGATGTGCAAATAGTCTGTATCTGCCAAAATAAAGTATAAATAGTATCTGATTACTATTTACACCTATAAGAACTGCTACTTTGACATGGTGTAAATAGAATATATCACTGCCGCTGCCTATTTTTATACATAACATTCTAACTTTTTAACATTAAATATCATATTTATACTTTATTCTTGACAATATCCCTCAAAGGTCCTACATGAAAACCGTAACACAACATGAGATCGTCTGCACCTGACCTCTGAACCGCCCCTGACCCTCGTGATGTCTGTGGTCAATGGCATGTTGTGCTTCCTCTCTTCTCATCCTCTGACCTCTCGCTCTCGCAGGACACAGACTTCCTGGGCCGGGACGCTCTGCTGCGGCAGCGAGTGGAGGGAGTGACGCGGCGCTTCGTGATGCTGGTTCTGGAGGATCACGACACCGAGCTGGACCTGTGGCCCTGGTGGGGCGAGCCCGTGTACCGCAGCGGAGAGCTGGTCGGCGTCACCACCAGCAGCGCCTACAGCTACACCTTAGAGCGCCACGTGTGTCTCGGCTTCTTGAGCCACACAAACTCCGACGGCTCTCCGGCCGTGCTCACGCCTGACTTCATTAACCGGGGCGACTATGAGGTGGACATCGCTGGGCAGAAGTTCCCAGCTAAAGCCAAGCTCTACCCCTTCAGCTCACTCTTTGCACAACAGAAGCGGCGCAAGGATGACATGGAGCTCAGCAACTTCCAGAGCAAGTGAAGAGGAGCTGAAGTCTGAGAGCCAGAGGCCGTAGTGCCGCATGTCAGTCTCCACAGGACGATGTCTGTGTCTGTGTGTCGTTTACCATTCTCTCTATATATGTGTGAGTGTGTGTGTGTGTGAGTGTGTGTTTGTGTGTGTGCGCGTGTGAGAGTGTGTTTGTGTCTGTGTGAGAGTGTGTTTGTGTCTGTGTGTGAGTGTGTGTTTGTGTGTGTGTGCGCGTGTGAGAGTGTGTTTGTGTCTGTGTGAGAGTGTGTTTGTGTCTGTGTGTGAGTGTGTGTTTGTGTGTGTGCGCGTGTGAGAGTGTGTTTGTGTGTGTGTGATTGTGTGTGAGTGTATAATGTTGTTGTTGTTGTTGTTGTTGTTGTTGTTGTTGTTTTTTTAAACAGTTGATGAATTTGGTTGATGCATTAATAATGTGCGTCATGTTTTGAGTGGGTTTGTTTGGGTTTGGCGTTACCATTATTTGAAAGCATAATTGACTTTAGAAAGAAAGTGTTTTTAATCTGATAGTCCAGTTTTGTTCTCATCTTTTTTGAGGTTTGGTTTAAAATAAAGGGATTTTATATGATATCAGATTTCCACAAGACAATCGATGTATTTCTAACCTTGCGTGACTTTGTGTCACACGATTTTGTAATAAAAATAAAATATAGTAAATTAATATAAAAATACAAAACTAAATGAGGAGGCACTGAGATCATGCAGATGACACGTGACGTTAATGGAAAACGCCTGCGAGCCGCGACGACGCTTTTATAAAGTGCCTTGCAGCGTTTGGCAGTGTGACGTGAAGCACAGGAAGTGTGTGTTGTGTCCGTGTTCGATGTGTCTTAAACTGGACTGTGTGTGTCTCGTGTAGTGACTTCGTGTGTGTAGAGCAAAAGGAAAGTATGGCGTTATGATCTTGATCTAAAATGACGTGATCTGCTCCGTTATGGATCTGTATTTGAAATATTGTTGAGATGTTATATGTATAAATCAGAAGCTTTGCACAGTGAGGATCAGTGTGTGTTTGAGTGACGACACGACACCATCAATAACACACATGTTCACATCTCAGCCCAGAATCACTTTCTGATTTCTTCCTTTTGATTCTGAAGTGAAATAAGAGTAAAGCTGGTTCCTGACAACTGTTTTAAACACACAATACAAGTCAATCACTCATGTTTATCCAGCCATATTCATATGCTAAAACATGTAAATGCTCTCGTGTGTGAGTGAGTGTGTGTGTGTGCGTGCGAGACAGAATTGTTTGAATGTAGTCATTGTTTGCATCAGGGTTTTGTTAGCGAATGATCAGGTGTGAACTGGTGTGATCAGATGTGCACCTTACGCTTTGCTTGTTCCTTCTGTGTTTTTTAAATGTCAGACAGAGAGAACTGGCCTAAATGGACTATTATACAGTAAAGAAGATCCTTCTGGCTATCTTGCCTTTGTATTTATGTCATATATTGTACAAATGTTTGATTGATTTTCATGAATAAAAATGTAAATCAAGAAATGACTCATTTGGATTGATTGGCTTTATGTATTTGTTCTGGTATTTATTTTTGAGCACTGGCCTGAAATACTCACAAGCCAGACATCTGATTATTAATCTGGCACATTAAAGCAATAAGAAGCTCAACGGGGAAACCTGAAAATCGAGATTAAGCTTGTGGTGTGTGTGTGTGTGTGAGTGTCTGTGTGTGTGTGCTCAATCTTTCTCCATTCATAGCCATTAAAAATTAGCTGTGCATTCTGATGAAATGCATTTCATTTGGTGTTTTAGTGCCTGAATCTTTTTTTAGAGTCATTTAATATTGTGAAATGGATTTTATATGTTCCTTTCACTCTGGAGTCATATGACATTATATTCAGGTGAAACTCAGCAGTGAGGAAAACAAACAATCATAATGCCCTGCTTCCCACCTGCGTTTCTGAGAAGATGAACCGCCTGATTACACCACAAAATAATTTAGAGGCAAATTTTGGCGAATTGTAATTGTGTATTATTTTAATCTGTGGCCAGCCCTGGAGACCTGAACATTATTACATGCATTAGAATGAAAAGGTACATCAGTAAATCTTAGAATTTATTGGTCTAAGCTAAAAATAAATATTATCTCAGTTTAGAGGATTGTACTCTCAATGACACAAACAACACAGGATTACAACAGAGGATTATGGTCCCACTTATATTAATGATGTTATATGACACAACTATATTCATCATTATACAGTATGTCCAACTACAGACACATGTTTGGCTTTAAGCAAGTAATGACTGTAGCAGTGATTGGTCAGGCTGGAGCTGAAAACTCTTTACTCTCACACTCCGTTTCATTCTGTGTGTCGCATGATGACAAACACAGCTGAGACTTTGGCTTGTTTTCTTTTGTTTGGCAGAGAATATATGCAAGAATGCACAAACTATTCAAGATTTATTCTTGATATTAAAAGATTAGTTCACTTCAAAATGAAAATGTCCTGATGATTTCCTCACCCCCATCTCATCGAAGATGTTCATGTCTTTCTTTCTTCAGTCGAAAAGAAATTACGTTTTTTGAGGAAAACATTCCAGGATTTTTCTCCACATAATGGACTTCAATGGCAACCAACGGTTGAAGGTCCAAATCAATGCAGTTTCAGAGGAAGGGCTTCAGAGGCTCTGCACGATCCCAGACGAGGAATAGGGTCTTATCTAGACAAACCATCGGACATTTTCAACAAAAATAAACATTTATATACTTTTTAACCACAAATGCTCGACTTCGGTGTTGTGCTTCTTCACGGCGTATGACGCCATCACGCCGGAAAGGTCACGCGTGACGTAGGTGGAAGTACCGACCCAGTGCCGGAAAACTCCATCTCATGTTCTCCTCCAACTTTAAAATCGTCCGACGTCGTTTTACCTTTATTTTTGTAAAGGGTGTTTGATTTAGTCTTTGCACGTTCGTTTTAACACTGGGTCAGTTCTTCCACATACGTCATGTGACTTTTCCGACGTGATGACGTCATACGTCATGAAGAAGAACAACACAGAAGTTGCGCATTTGAGGTTAAAAAGTATATAAATGTTTATTTTTGTTGAAAATGTCCGATGGTTTGTCTAGATAAGACCCTATTCCTCGTCTGGGATCGTGCAGAGCCTCTGAAGCCCTTCCTCTGAAACTGCATTGATTTGGACCTTCAACCGTTGGTTGCCATTGAAGTCCATTATGTGGAGAAAAATCCTGGAATGTTTTCCTCAAAAAACGTAATTTCTTTTCGACTGAAGGAAGAAAGACATGAACATCTTGGATGAGATGGGGGAGAGGAAATTATTTCATTTTGAAGTGAACTAATCCTTTAACTTCTTCTCTAACTTAACTCTAAAACTCATATGGTGAGACAAAGATTGTGATTTTGGTGATGTACCGTCCCAGCAGTTCTCTCCTCTCCAGTTCGCTCATCTCCAGCTCCACGTCCAGTGTGTTGGGACCCTGTACAGGACTGGTCAGCAGGAGTTCGCCCGTCTGACGGTCGGAGCGCTGCACGGTGAAATAACGTCGACCGCGGCCTCCCAGCAATGCAAACCGAAGCGTGTCTCCTACCATCCTCACCGCCGACATGCGGAACATGACCCGCGGAGCAGAGAGGCTGGACACCACGGACATGTGATGGTAGGACACCGAGTTCGGCGCCTGAGAGCAGGTCCTGCTGTCCGCCGGGCAGGGGTTCCTCTCACAGCGCCTGCGCAGAGAAAACACACGTTTCTTTGTGTTTGGCTTTAAATGAAGATGCTTTGCACACTGTTGCTTACGTCGGGGAGGTTTTGACATAGGTGGCGTCCCGTATCTGTGGACACTCCACTTTAACGCACTGGAAACCCCCGTAGGTGTTGATGCAGAGCTGGTCGCGCGTGCAGTCATTCTGCCTGGAGCCACACTCATCCATATCTGGAGGTAAAAGCACAAGAACAGGATCAGGATCAAATCCAGACTCTAGTGTTTCCCAAATGCATCTTTTGCTATTAATGAATGACCTTTGCAGTTCCGGCCGTCCCGGGTCAGGTTGTATCCGGTGGGGCAGGTGCATCGGTAGCCGCCAGCAGTGTTAACACACGCATGCAAACACAGACGACCTGCCTGCCCATTGTGGAACAGTTTACACTCATCAATGTCTAGGAAAAAACATACAGAAACAAGCAGGAATTAAAACTGCAAGCAGCGATGAAAGGGCCCGTACCCGTGCCACTGCCACCCGATGGCTTCAGGAAATTTAAATATATAAAAATAGGAGGACTACGTCAGTCATTTGTATTTGCCACACTTCCTGCTACCATCTGGTGGCGCTATGACTATAACTATAACTATATTTTGGCATGTAGATGTCTTCAGGCCAGGACACTTATCAAACAAGGGAAGTTTGGGGCAGATCGGACATTGTATGCTTGAGTTACAACAACTTCCTGTTTTATGGTGAAACATCAAACTTTGTGAGGCCACCAAGGACACGCCCTTCAGCGAAAACTCAAGATCTTCACAATTTAACGTCGCAAAGGCCTTTAGATTAGACTGACTAAATATGATGTTGTTCTGATTAAATCTCTAGGAGGAGTTCGTTAAAGTTCATCTGGAAATGGCAAAAACTTCAACAAAAAAAAAGAAAATTCAAAATATCTGAATATCAGATTTTGCTCCCAGGGACTTTTTGTAGGTATTGGGCTGTTTAGGCCCTCAAAAATGCGATTCATTTCGGAGAAGAAGAATATTGAAAACAATATTTTGTACCATTTAAGTGAGAGACGAGTCTCACTATTGCTCCAAGATTGCTCCTTGGGGGGATCGATTGCTCCTGTCTGCTCCTGTCTGCCTCGCTGCTGTGTGTTGCATCTGTTAGCTCCGTACAGCTTTGCTTTTGAATCTCTATTGGATATAATTCCCTGTTGTTTATACTGCTAAATATAACTTACTCAAAAACATATATTGTCTACTACTGCCTATCACATTAAATCTGACATCGCTAGCTTTTAATCCAAATCACTATCACAACGCGTTAGCATTTCGCTAGCCTGTTAGCCTGCCATCCGGGTCTCCTGTTTCTCTCCTGCGCACCTTTTTTGAGTCCATCAAACAACTGTGGTGAGTTGGATTAGTCAACAGAGTCCATCAAACAACTCGGGTGAGCTGGATTATTCAACAAACACGGTAAGCCATGTCATCTTCTCCTGTTATTGTCACTTGCACTGCCTGTTACATGATTAGCATTACCTTCTCTGTCGGCGAACAGGGCTTCACATGTGATAAATGTAAGGAGATAGTCAGGCTGACGGAGAAGATTTCAGAATTAGAGACACACATCCAGACTTTATTTGAGAGTAGTGAGAATGTAAGGGCTTTAGACACTGCTTTGGATGCGAATAGCTTAGTGAACTCTGTACATTGTTTGGTTCCGGCTGTAGAGCCCGTGCAGCAGGGCAACTGGGTGACGGTGAGACGGCATAGTCGCGGATCAAAAAACCACTCTTCCGTTCCGATTGGAACATCAAACAGGTTCTCCCCACTCAGTGATGCACCCACTGAGAATCCTGTTGAAAGTGCCCTAGTTATTGGCGATTCTATTACACGGAACGTGAAAATAGAGACACCAGCCACCATAGTCACATGTTTACCGGGAGCCAGAGCGCCTGACATCAAAGCAAATTTAAAAGTGCTGGCTAATGCTAATCGTAAATTCTCTAAGATTATTATTCACGTTGGCACTAATGATGTTCGACTTCGCCAGTCGGAGATCACCAAAATTAACATTAAAGAGGTGTGTGAACTCGCAAGTACGATGGCAGCTAACGTTTTTTGTTCTGGTCCCCTCCCCGTTAGAAGGAGTGATGAGATACTTAGCAGACTATCATCACTCAATGGCTGGTTGTCTAAGTGGTGTCCGCAGAATAACATAGGGTTCATAGACAATTGGAAAAGCTTTTGGGGCAGACCTGACTTGTTAAAAAGAGATGGTATCCATCCCTCCTGGGATGGTGCCGCTCTTCTCTCTAGTAATTTGGCACATAGTCTTAGAGCTAAACCTTGACTAACTGGGGCCCAGGTCAGGAAGCAGACGGACTGGCTTAACCGACCGTCTGCTAGCTGTCTCACATCACAGGAGTCAGGTAAATCCCAGCACATAGAGACTCTCTCACGTAGATATTATCACATAGAGACTGTGTCTGTTCCCAGAATTAGTAAATACAAAAAACTTTCGAACCCATTTAAGGGAAAAAATTGAATTGATGTTGAACAAATAAAAAACAGATATAATACAGATGATAAAATGATAAAGCTCGGGCTGCTGAATATTCGATCCCTTCCCCCAAAAGCGCTTATTGTTAATGATATGATTACAGATCATAATCTAGATGTGCTATGTTTGACAGAAACCTGGCTATAACCTGACGATAACATTACTAAATGAGTCCACCCCCCAAGATTATTGTTATAAACACGAGCCGCATCTGAAAGGCAAAGGGGGAGGGGTTGCTGTAATTTATAATAATATCTTCAGTATTACTCAGAAGTCTAGTTTCAAACATAATTCCTTTGAAGTTTTGGTGCTTTGCGTAACGTTATGTAGTATAAATGATAAATCCCGTTTGACATTTGTGCTGGCTACTGTATACAGGCCACCAGGGCACCATACAGACTTTACCAGAGAATTTGCAGATTTTCTATCAGAGTTAGTACTGGCTGCAGATAAAGTCCTAATTGTTGGTGATTTTAATATCCATGTAGACAATGAAAAAGACGCATTGGGACTGGCATTTAGAGACATTCTAAACTCTATTGGAGTTAGGCAACACGTGTCAGGACCCACTCATCGCCGTAATCATACTTTAGATCTAATATTGTCACATGGAATAAATGTTGATGCCGTTGAAATTCTGCAGCAGAGCATTATCTAGTATCATGTATACTTAATGTAGCAAAGGCTGCAAAACTGTCCCGTTGTTTCAAATATGGCAGGACTATCCCCACTACCACTAAAGATTGCTTTGTAAATAAACTTCCTCATCAGTTCCATCTCCTCAACATCCCAGATAGCCTAGAGGAACTCGATGTTGCAACAGAAACTATTGACTCTCTCTTTTCCAGCACTTTAGACACAGTTGCTCCTCTGCGCTTAAAGAAGATGAAAGAAAATAGTCCAACGGCGTGGTACAACGAGCACACCCAGGCCCTTAAAACAGCAGCCAGAAAAATGGAGCAAAACGAAACTGGAAGTTTTTCGCATTTCGTGGAAAGAGAGCATGATTGCATACAGAAAGGCCCTAAAAACTGCTAGATCTGCTTATTTCTCGACTCTCTTAGAAGAAAACAAACACAACCCTAGGTATTTATTTGATACAGTGGCTAAATTAATAAGAAATAAAGCTTCAACTTCTGACGTTTGTAAACAGCACAGCAGTAATGACTTTATGAACTTCTTTACGTGCAAGATTGATAATATTAGGAAGAAAATTATAACCATGCAGCCGTCTACTACAGTATCACATCAGACAGTGCATTGTAGTGTCACTGAGGAAAAATTCCACTCATTCACTGCTATAGGAGAAGAATAATTGGCTAAACTCGTTAAATCATCTAAATCAACAACATGTATGCTCGACCCTATACCGACTAAGCTACTAAAAGAGATGCTTCCAGAGGTCATAGATCCTCTTCTTAATATCATTAATTCATCCTTGTCATTAGGATATGTACCGAAAACTTTTAAGTTAGCTATTATTAAACCACTTATTAAAAAAACGCAACTTGATCCCACAGAATTAGTCAATTACAGGCCAATCTCAAATCTCAAATCTACCCTTTCTGTCAAAAATACTAAAAAGGCAGTGTCTTCACAACTACGCTCCTTTTTAGAAAGAAATGGTATCTGTGAGGATTTCCAGTCAGGATTTAGACCGTACCATAGTACTGAGACTGCTCTCATCAGAGTTACAAATGATTTGCTCTTATCATCTGATCATGGTTGTATCTCTCTATTAGTGTTACTCGATCTTAGCGCTGCATTTGATACTATCGACCACAACATTCTTTTGAATAGACTCGAAAATTATGTTGGCATTAGTGGAATTACATTGGCATGGTTTAAATCATACTTATCTGACTGTTAACAGTTTGTAGCAGTAAATGAAAAGATGTCACACCGATCACAAGTTCAGTATGGAGTACCGCAAGGCTCAGTGCTAGGACCGTTGCTCTTCACCCTGTACATGCTACCACTGGGAGCTATCATTAGGAAGCATAGCGTTAGTTTTCATTGTTATGCTGACGATACTCAGCTCTATATTTCTTCACGCCCTGACGAAACTCTTAACGCATTATACTCCATCACGTCTATTGTGGCCTCAAAATTCTGGCCAGTTGATAATACCTAGAATATCAAAATCAACTGCAGGCGGTCGATCCTTTTCCTATTTAGCACCTAAACTCTAGAACAGTCTTCCTAGCATTGTTCGGGAAGCAGACACACTCTGTCAGTTTAAATCTAGACTAAAAACACATCTCTTTACTATGGCATACACATAAAACATTATCAATTTATATTATTCAAATCAGTTAAATGATTGGCTGCATTAACTAGGTCAGCCGGAACCGGGAACACTTCCCATAACACCTGATGTACTCGTTACATCATAAGAAGAATGGCATCTACGCTAATGTTAGTCTCTTTGTTTATCCTGAGGTTTACTGCAGTCAGCCGGATCCGGGCCGTATCCAGATCAGATGGTGGACCTGCGCCTAGACATGACCAACGCATCCCTGAAATGTCTGCAGAGACCGTGTCAATTAAACTCCCCCCTGTAAATGCCGCATCGACACGACATCCTCATTAAACCCGTCTCCGGCATGACGACTCCAGTCTTTCCAATAATCCTACGAATATCTATTGATCTAATAGGACTTCTGACCTGTAATGTTGCCAGAATCATAATCATACACCATTTGTTCGTCGGCCAGAGGAGAACTGGCACCCCGATTGAGCCTGGTTTCTCCCAAGGTTTTTTTCTCCATTCTGACACCTGAATTCTCCATTCTGACGTCCATTCGCGACGCCACGCACTGCATTGGTCCAAAGAATAATGGGAGAGATTGAGTTTTGAGCTGGACCAGCCTGGGTCGTTTTAGCTGGGTTTTCAAATAATAAATAGTGATTGTCTTTCTTGAGTGTTTTTGGTTACAGTGACCGTTGAAGAAGCGTACCTGTGCAGACGCTGTTCTCTCGGCCGGAGATGGTGTAACCCGGCTCACAGGTGCAGTGGGTCGTACCCTGAACCTGATTGCATTTGGGCTGACGGAGGAAAGCAGACACGTGGGACAGAGCAGAGGAGGAGGAGGAGGCTGCAGGGGACGTGTTCATTACATTCACAAAAACTGCAGAGAGAATCAGATTTCAAGAGCAAGTCAATTGTTAGTTGTGTAGCACACCTAAGATCCTAAGATTTCAGCATGAAGGTTTATGCTCGACACATCTGAGTGCACATGCAAAACGTGTATAGAAATAATGTTTAATAACGTCCAATAGAATAGTGTTAAAAGTACTCAACGAGAATATTCAAACAATTTTACTAAAACAAATGCATGTTCTTTTACAAGTAAAAACACCTCTTGAGTGAGTGACTGTGTGTGTGTGTGTGTGTGTGTGTGTGTGAGAGCTATTGCGGGCTGTCTGCGGATGTACAATCAAGGCTTTCTCATATCTCATGATTTATTGATTAAATTGGCTGTTTTGCATGAGTGTGAGAGGGTGCAGGTTTTGAAACTTGTCACAGAACCTTTTTTTGCATGTATATCAGGAACGGGTGCATCTGATTGCACAGTATTTTGTAAATTCACTGGAATGGTCAGAATCTGTGGATAAAAATGTGAAAATGTCTTCTACCAGGATCTGCCACTGACTAAAGAGAATGATAATTAGTAATTAAATAATTAAATTAAAATGTGTTTTTGTGCAAGTATTGAAACAAACAATAACTTACAAAAGCAAACACTTATGAAATGGATTGAGATTTTTTAAATGTCATTTAATTAATATGTGTGATCTAAGGTGAAGGTTTATAATGTTTCTTCATCCCTGAACCGAATCGCCCAAATATACTCTCAAACGGCCTTTGTTTGAAGAATATGAACTGATGCTAGCCATATGTGATGTGACGGGATCATATTTCACCTTTGATTGATCAGCAGACATATCTTTAGGCTTTTTTGGCATGTGGAGTTTGGACATTGATTTCCGAGGGTATAACACAGTGTTTATATTTTGAGAGCTGGTATAGGGAGGATAAATATGTGGCTGTAGTGTTATTACAGCAGTGTTGGGCCACGGCATCATTTACTAACGTTTAATCATCCATATGGGTGTGTGTATCTGTGTATTCATCCGAGGTGCAGTACAGAATTTTATACTTTGATAGGCCTGGTAAATGTGCTCCAAAAAGCTTCTGATCAAATGCAAACCAACATGTCGGCGTTGGAGACTCGCAGGAAGGTCCAGCCCAGCCCTTGGCACAGAAACAGCTGAATCCATTGACTTCGTCTGTACAAGTTCCTCCTTTGGCACAAGGTGATGAAAGACACTCGTCGATATCTGAGAGAGCAGAGAGAGTCAGAGAAGCAAACCCATAACTGCTCGAGTCTAGCGCTGTCCCAGAGATGTGTGTTTTCTCACTGACCCCGCTTCAGTGATACACTATATGGATAAAAGTCTTGATACTTCACCTTATGATGAGATTCTAGACAATTCTGTGCTTCAACAGTTTGGAGAAGGTCTTTTCTGCTCTGACATGACAGTGACACAACGTGAAGGCCAAGTATGGTAACCAACACTCTGCATTTAACCCAGTTAGTGCACACACATTAGGAGCAGTGAGTAGTGAACACACACACAGAGCAGTGGGGAGCCAATTGGGGGTTCGGTGTCTTGCTCAAGGGCACCTCAGTCATTTCCTGCTGGTATTGAGAGTCGAACCTGACTCTCTGACCATTAGGCCCCAGAGCTGCTGAAGCTCCCACATGTCAACGGCCCTGTGCACAAAGCAAAGTTCATATACATGTGGTCTGGTGTGGGAAGAAGTTGGCTGGCCGCCTAAAGCCCAGAGAATCTCACCGAACACCTTCAGGATCAACTGGAAAACCGACTGCGGCCCTTGACCTCACTGACGGTGTCTGAATGGGAGCAAATCCATGTTCAACATCTGGAAGAATGGAAGCTGTTATAGCAGTAAAGGCAGGAATTGATGCTTTTGAAATTAAATATTCAACAAGACATAAGAGACGGACTCTTGCAGTCAGGCCTCGCTCATCGCTCATCTCAGAGGCGTTCAGGGGTTCAGGCGTTCAGGGGTTCAGGCGTTCAGGTGTTCAGGGGTTCAGGTGTTCAGGGGTTCAGGCATTCAGGGGTTCAGGAGTTCAGGGGTTCAGGGGTTCAGGGGTTCAGGCATTCAGGGGTTCAGGGGTTCAAGCGTTCAGGCGTTCAGGCGTTCAGGCGTTCAAGGGTTCAGGCTTTCAGGCGTTCAGGCGTTCAGGGGTTCAGGGGTTCAGGCGTTGAGCCGTTCAGCCGTTCAGGCGTTCAGGCGTTCAGCCGTTCAGGCGTTCAGGCGTTCAGGGGTTCAGGCGTTCAGGCGTTCAGGCGAGGTGTTCAGGGGTTCAGGCGTTCAGGTGTTCAGGTGTTCAGGTGTTCAGGTGTTCAGGGGTTCAGGCGTTCAGGGGTTCAGGTCAGGGCTTTGTGCAGGCCAGTCTAGCTCTTCCGCAGTACACCGTTTCTTTATGGACCTCATCTTGTGCACAACAGTATTGTCGGAAAAGCAAAGACCCTCCACAATCTGTGGCAACAAAGTTGAAAGCACAGAGTTGTCCACATACTTTTGTGAATATTGTGTATCTGTCAGGTACTGGCAACATTTTGTCCATTAAAAACACGCTTACAGCACCTTTAAATACAAATGTAAAATGTCATGTAAAACTATGGAGTATGTATATTTCGAGAAGTTTTCAGGTTTTCAAGAGAAAGCCGTCTCTAGTGTGGAACAGAAAGAAGATGGTAGGTTTCCACCAGCTGTTTGTAAGATGAACCTCATGTCATTTTAAAGACTTTTTTCTTCTGTGGAGCACAAAAGAATATATTTTTTGAAAAAAAAAAATGTTTTGTCCTTATACAATAAAAGTTAACCTTAACCCATCTTTTGTGTTTTGCAGAAGAAAGATATGCATACAGGTTTGGAACAACATGAGGTTGAGTAGATGACGACAGAATTTATATTGTGAACTATCAGTCTGATTGTGTACTTTACACGAAACGTACAGTAAGTCACTTAATCTAAGCACTCCTCAAACTCATGCTCTGTTCTTCTGTATGATGTCTGTCTTTATCTATAGACGTCAGTTCACGTTTTCTTCTAGTTACCAGTTATTAAAATATCCATGGATTATATATCCAAAATGAAATGACCATGAAACATAATTGAAATAATATATAGCATATTGAAATATGTCAAAATTAAATATCCAGGAGCTAAATATAAACTAAAATAACTGAATACTACTACACAAACAGGAGAGTTAGACGTGAATTCGTGTTAATTTGTGTTCTCAGCATGCGTGTGTATTTTGATGTAATAGTTGGTAGTTGAACGTCTTGCATCATTCAACTTTAAGGTGATTTTTCAGTGTGGCACACTTGGAAACTTTGTGGAAAAGAGTAATACTTAAATGGGTTTCATAGTACAGTTAAATTATTTTAAATACCTAATCCTAAGGGACCTAATTTACCGATCTGAGCTGAAGCTCACGGCGCAGCTGCTCTTAGGTCGTGTCTGAATCCACTTTTGCTAGTTTAACGATGGGTTTAAAAACGGTCGGAGCGGCCGGCGCATGGTCCAAAAGGGTTGTCCCTCGTCTCTTAATGAGTCATGGGTGTTCAGGGGTTCAGGGGTTCAGGTGTTCAGGGGTTCAGGTGTTTAGGGGTTCAGACGTTTATGGGTTCAGGCGTTCAGGGGTTCAGTTCCAAAAGGGTTGTCCCTCGTCTCTTAATGATTCATGGGTGTTCAGGGGTTCAGGGGTTAAGACGTTTAGGGGTTCAGGTGTTCAGGGGTTCAGGCGTTCAGGCGTTCAGGCGTTCAGGTCCAAAAGGGTTGTCCCTCATCTCTTAATGAGTCATGGGTGTGTTTTGGGCGTAATGTGCAATAAACCAATCAGAGTCTCATCTCCCATTCCCTTTAAAAGCCAGTTGTGCTCGCACCATGGCGGATTCACTATTTACATGGAGTAATATAGACACCCTCAACCTGACGAGTCAGTTTAAATACATGTGTGTATTGCCACGATTGGTCAAATAATTAGCCAATTTCATTTGTCATTACTGGAAATAGATAATTCTGATACATGCAATGACTATCCATTATGACATGCTGCCATTTTTATCTTTATGTACACAATAATCTTTTACATTGTAATCCTTTTATTTTTAATATTTAAACATGTGTGTGCTGCTGCGTGTCCCTGTGTGTGTAATAAGCAGAGTGTACGCGCGTTGTGCACCGCCTATAAGCTCATATTACTAACACGCCCTTTAAATAACACAAAAAACACTGCACTATTGACTTTAGAGCAGGTTTGTGTTGGTCAATGGCGCAGTCGTTTTCAGTTCCTCACAATAGCAACGCTCCAACAATGCTCCTGAACACACCTGGTTTTCAGACCAGACACCCATGGGCGAACAGATGCGCCAGTGCATTTGATATTTAAACAACGTGGAGCTGGACGTGAAAATGATAACTGCGTCGAGCTCAAACTAGCAGAAAACACTTGCACCGCGCCTGGCGTCACATTGCACCGGGTGTGTGATGGGGCCACAGACTGCGCTACTCGCTAATGCAGGGTTCTTCCCTGCTCTAATAAGATCCTGATCTTCTTCTGGTCCTTCCAGAATGCCTCCGTTGTCTTTGACTGATCATTACCACATCTACCAAGTCTACTTACCTGCATCTCTGTGTTAAACAGGGGTTTAAGAGACAGATGGGATTGAGAAGGCTTTAGAGACACAGAATAAAGGACAGTTTAGCTCCTGACACCTTTGCAGACGGGCTGCTGACCGCTCCAGCTGAGTGAGTCTTTACACTGCCTCGTCTCTGAGCCCAGCAGCTCATAGCCCACATCACAGAGGAAGTGCACTTCATGGCCAGGGAGCAGAGCTTTCCCCAGCTTTCTGCCATAGACAGGAGTGTCCAGGTTAGGGCAAGTGACTGTGGAAGATAACAAAAAATACTTTACATTAAGATTTGTGTTGAGTTACTTTAAATTAAGTTAAGCATGTGTGCCCTGTGTTATTCAGTTGTCGTTTACTTACAGTTCTTTGGTTTAGCGGGCAGGCGTGCTACGCTGTCATGCAGTAGGTTGAGTTTCTTCCTCAAAGTACGAAGACTCTGCAAGTATGAAGCTTCCTGTGATGAAAGCAGTTTGTGAGCCTGTTGAATTGAGTTCTGTAGGTCTTGCTTACTGGGACAGTCCTGAGAAAACACACACATTACCGCTACGGTCGCAGAATTTGCATAATACACTATATTGCCAAAAGTTTTGGGACGCCTGCCTTTACATGCATATGAACTTTAATGCCATCCCATTCTTAATCCGTAGGGTTTAATATGGAATTGGCCACCCTTTGGAGCTCTAACAGCTTCAACTCTTCTGGGAAGGCTTTCCACAAGGTTTAGGAGTGTGTTTATGGGAATTTTTGACCATTCTTCTAGAAGCGCATTTGTGAGGTCAGGCACTGATGTTGGACGAGAAGGCCTGGCTCGCAGTCTTCGCTCTAATTCATCCCAAAGCTGTTCTATCAGGTTGAGGTCAGGACTCTGTGCATGCCAGTCAAGTTCCTCCACACCAAACTCGCTCATCCATGTCTTTATGGACCGACGCTTTGTGCACTGGTGCGCAGTCATGTTGAAACAGGAAGGGGCCATCCCAAACTGTTCCCACAAAGTTGGGAGCATGAAATTGTCCAAAATGTCTTGGTATGCTGAAGCATTAAGAGTTCCTTTCACTGGAACTAAGGGGCCAAGCCCAACCCCTGAAAAACAACCCCACCCCATAATCCCCCCTCCACCAAACTTTACACTTGGCACAATGCAGTCAGGCAAGTACTGTTCTCCTGGCAACCACCAAACCCAGACTCGTCCATGGGATTGGCAGACAGAGAAGCGTGATTGGTCACTCCAGAGAACACGTCTCACTGCTCTAGAGTCCAGTGGCGGCGTGCTTTACCCCACTGCATCCCACACTTTACATTGCACTTGGTGATGTAAGGCTTGGACGAGCTGCTCGGCCATGGAAACCCATTCCATGAAGCTCTCTACACACTGTTCTTGAGCTCATCTGAAGGCCACAGAAGTTTGGAGGTCTGTAGCTATTGACTCTGCAGAAAGTTGGTGACTTCTGCGCACTGTGACCCTCAGCATGCGCTGACCCCGCTCTGTGATTTTACGTGGCCTACCACTTCGTGGCTGAGTTGCTGTTCTTCCCAATTGCTTCCACTTTGTTATAATACCACTAACAGTTGAGCGTGGAATATTTAGTAGTGAGGAAATTTCATGAATGGACTTATTGCACTTATTGTGGCAACCTATCACGGTACCACGCTTGAGTTCACTGAGCTCCTGAGAGCGACCCATTCTTTCACAAATGTTTGTAGAAGCGTCTGCATGCCTAGTGCTTGATTTATACACCTGTAGCCATGGAAGTGATTGAACACCTGAATTCAATGATTTGGAGGGGCGTCCCAATACTTTTGGCAATATAGCGTATGTTCAGTTCCATACAGTAGCATCCAGTACAGTAAAAACAGGCTGTAGTGCCTAAAACAGATCAGACATTATATTTCATAAAGTATCCACAAGACCCCTCACTGAACAAGCGCACTGGCGCCAGGGTGTCTGTGAATCAGATTCAGAACCAGCCCTCTGCTTATCATAGCAGCAAAGAAACATCATCAAGATAAGATACGACCCAAAGGAATTTAGACAGAACTGAACTTTATTCACTCTTAAACAGACAAATAAGCCATTTTTATTCCTATGCATCATATATAACCATTTGAGATCAAATGGAAATGTGTAAGCATTCAGTTTCACCATCTTATATGTTAGTTTGTAATGTTTTGCCCGTGTATTAAGCCAAACTCTAGAACTACCGTACTTGGTTAATCAAGGTTTCAGGTAAACCATGTTTGCTGTAATTTTCCCTTAATGTGTTACTAACTCCAGTAACTCTGCCCATAGTGATATTATAAGAATATTGAAACGTTTACTCTTCACCTCCTGTTTAAAGATCACTGTCTAAGAACACAAAGGTTCAGGTTCAGGCCTTGTCTTTTCGTTCATCAAAGTCCCTCAGAATCAAACCGGTTCTCTGTATCATCAATACAACTTCCAGCAAAGATCCACTGAAACCTGAACAAACTGCATCAGGACGTTCTCCTTTAAACCATCAAGACATGCAAGTATCAAGCTTAGTCTTATTAATTGATGACCTACCCTTTTTCATTAAGATGTGCTAAAATTAAGGAATTGATGATTTTGTTCTGTTGTTGATCTGCTTAATTTCAAATATTGCAATAACATCATGCTTTTATTCTCCAATCTGCTTTATCTTTAACCCTCTTATAATGCTAATTTGTGTTAGTAAACTGTTAGGTTAGGGTTTGAGTTAGAATAAACTGACATGTTGCAAAGTTAGTCAGTAGAATGTCTGTTAAGAGCATCAGAATAAAGTGTCAGCAGATCTTAAGAAGACAGTTACTAATACTCTAATGACTGCTAGTTGACATGGAGTTGCACCGTTATTCATAGTTCCCATAACACCTGATGTACTCGTTACATCATAAAAAGAATGGCATCTATGCTAATGTTAGTCTCTCTGTTTATCCCGAGGTTTACTGTAGTCAGCCGGATCCAGATCAGATGATGGACCTGCTCCTAAACACGACCAACTCATCCCTGAAGTGTCTGCAGAGACCGTGTCAACTAGACTCTCCCCTGTGAAGGCCTCCTTCCCTTCCCTCTGTACAGATGAAAACACATGCACACATACGTATTCAAACACGCTTGCCTATAGGCTGAACACGTAATGCTTGCGTACATGCCGTCACAGTTTTCACGGATTCGCCTTTTGGGGACCGGAATGCATTGGGGGTTTTCTGTTTTAGCTGCCTAATTAAATAACGAATCAGTTTTTACAACAGAAATTAATCAATCAAAAACCTACTTTAGCTTTTCTTCTAAAGCAAAATGAATTTCCTATTATCACTGTGAAGCTGCTTTGAAGCAATCTGTGTTGTAAAAAGCGCTATATAAATGAAGGTGACTTGACTTGATAGTTAATAGAATGTCTCAAGTGGGTTAGTCACTGGGCTTACTGTAAAAAGCAAAACAAAGGATTGATAATAACTGTACTTCTATATTTCCATCAACCCTCTCTCGTGGATTCGTCCACAGGTTTTCATTACAAGAGCCTGCAAACATAGAGTAATGACAAATCTGAAAACATGGTCTGGAAAATAAGCCGTTATCTCAGATGTAAAGTAACAGATGTAATTTCTGTTATTGCATATTCAAGAAGACAACTGTCAAACATTGCAAATCTGCCGATCTGTCTGTCCATCCATCAATCAATATGATCTGTATAACCTGTATATTAATCTAAAAGCTTCTAAAATCATTTAAAAATGTTTCAAGCCAATGTCAAAGATTTCCCTATTTAGTCTTATAACACAGATATAGCACACACACCGCATAAGTTCCACTCATCGTATCCACTATGACCTTGAATTTTGCTATTTTGAGATCCTACCAAACTCTGTTTGAGTTCTTGAGTTTTTTTTTATTTTATTTTGATAATCAACAAACTCATGTGAACATTTCATTCTTTATCCGTCAGTCATGATGACAGTCAATTGTAACTTGAGTGTAAGATGATCCTTCCCTCTCATTGGCTGTTACTGAGGGGAAGGGCTCTATGTGTTCCTTTTTTCATTTTATGTTTTCATCTCGCAGGACTTATGTAAGCAGAATAAATATTTGACCTTCCTGTAAAAACACCTGGCTGACTGATAGAGCAGCAGTGTTGGAGACACATTAGCTGCGAGGGTCAGTAACAGAAGCTGTTGATGTTCATGTTAACAGTGTTCTCTTTAAGGAAACATCAAAACATTCCATGTTGTTTATCCTCAGATCCCTCTGAACGCTCTGAATAGAGCGGTTGTGTGGACTAGTGCAGATAAACACATGTGCAATAGTCACACAGTAAGCCTACAGTCTGGCAGACGGCAATTTTGTTTCAAGATTTTATAATGCCCCTATTTCAAAGACAAGAACCTAAGAATATACTGACTTATTGGTATATTTTATCATTCAAGAAAAAACTGGACTAGTGTTGCTGTTAGGTTTTCTACAAATTCAGATGCATTTACAATGAAAGATACTTTTACAGTAGCTTGTGAATAATTTCATACCATCATCTCGTTCAGCATTATAATAATAAGAGAGTGACCAAAATACAATGAGGTACACAGGCGTTTAGCTTTAACCCTTGACCTACTACTCTGAATGAACTCCTTTGTACTGAAACATGATTTAAGCAATTAAATTTAACATCATTTCTGCAGAACTGCTTCTTGTCATTAGTCTGTTAGTTGGCTTTCAGTAAATATCATAGTGAACTCCTACTCTTTGCTCTTTTTCAGGTTAAAAAATCTTAAATTACACAAAAACAAAGCACTACTTTTTCAAAGCAACACTTCTATTGTAGGTTCTGTTATTTATAAAACACTTAATGAATATCACTCACCTGAGCCAACATGGTATAAACCTGACAGATAAATACTGAAAGGAGCACAGAGTATCTTCGGTTCATCATCTTCATTGAATCGTTGAGTGGATACATTGATTATGTTAATAAATGCCTTTGTGTAGTGGATTATGTCAAGAAAATGCTGTGTTTCTGTTTCTGTTAAGCTCCAAATTCGTTACCGGCTCAGCATTAGAACCCCCTCAGAATGAGACTGCCAGAGGACTCTCTGAAAGCAAGCGCAGGACTTTTTTTCCCCATGATCCACAGGTCAGTTGGTGTATTTATTGAATGGACAGAAGTATTTCTAAGCAGGTGTTTAGCATTGGTAGACTCAACTTCTAAACTACTTTGTGTTATTATGTATGATTCATTACTCAGGCCCAAGAAATTATTGGGCCCGGTACAAAATGTTCATATTTTATATCTGTATCCAATAATTAAATCATTTAAGGATTAATTAATGTTAGAAATAAATTTAACATTTTCTCATATGATTGAAAAATGTTCTGATAACCCTTTTATTTAAGCCTCTCCCTTTTTAAGAAATAACACACAAGAGATAACAATATACTTTTAGATGAATTAGGACAGTGGTATTAAAGGGATAGTTCACCCAAAAATGCAAATTCTGTCGTCATTTATTCACCCTCAAGTTGTTCCAAACCTGTATAAATGTCTTTGTTATGCTGTACACAAAGGAAGATATTTGGAAGAATTTTTGTAACCAAGCAGATCTTGGCTGCTGATCCTGTGTGTTTTATTTTTCATTCTCATTAAGATAAAATGTCTTTAAAGGCCTCTGCCTCGTAGCGCAATGGTAGTTTGTCTGACTCCAGATCTGAAGGTTGTGTGTTCAAATCATGTTGGGGTCAAATTTCTGCCCATATTTTTTCGGCAGCTTGAATGCTTCAAACAAGCTAGTTGTAAAAATTCATATTTACAACAAGCTGAGCAACTTCTTGTGTTGACATCAGAGTCAAGCAATCCCTTCTTTGAGTTCAAGGTCTTTGTGAAAATCAGGAATCGTTACTCCTGGACTCAACAAATAGCTCAGCAACAACACAGTTGTGCAAGGCGTCTTGGTGCAACAGTGCTCGTCTGACTCCAGATCAGAAAGTTGTGTGTTCAAATCACATCGGGGTCAAGCAATCCCTTCTTTGAGTGCAAGGTCTTTGTGAAAATCAGGAATCGTTACTGCTAGACTCAACAACTAGCTCAGCAACAACATTGCTGTGCAAGGCCTCGTGGCGCAACAGTGCTCGTCTGACTCCAGATCAGAAGGTTGCGTGTTCAAATCACATCGGGGTAAAGCAATCCCCTCTTTGAGTGCAAGGTCTTTGTGAAAATAAGGAATCATTACTCCTGGACTCAACAAATAGCTCAGCAACAACACAGTTGTGCAAGGCGTCTTGGTGCAACAGTGCTCGTCTCACTCCAGATCAGAAGGTTGCGTGTTCAAATCACATCAGAGTCAAACAATCCCTTCTTTCAGTGCAAGGCTTTTGTAAAAATAAGGAATCATTACTCCTGGACTCAACAAATAGCTCAGCAACAACACAGTTGTGCGAGGCGTCTTGGCGCAACAGTGCTCGTCTGACTCCAGATCAGAAGGTTGCGTGTTCAAATCACGTTGGGGTCAAACAATCCCTTCTTTCAGTACAAGGCTTTTGTGAAAATCAGGAATCGTTACTCCTGGACTCAACAAATAGCTCAGCAACAACACAGTTGTGCAAGGCGTCTTGGCGCAACAGTGCTCGTCTGACTCCGGATCAGAAGGTTGTGTGTTCAAATCACATCGGGGTAAAGCAATCCCTTCTTTGAGTTCAAGGTCTTTGTGAAAATCAGGAATCGTTACTCCTGGACTCAACAAATAGCTCAGCAACAACACAGTTGTGCGAGGCGTCTTGGCGCAACAGTGCTCGTCTGACTCCAGATCAGAAGGTTGTGTGTTCAAATCACGTCGGGGTCATATACTGTCTTCATATACAAGTTCACTCTGTCGACAAAGTTCCTTGTGACAGTTTTTTCTATCCCTATCTCTTCTACGGTAGCGCGACTAGACTTTCAGTACCTTGTGGCGCAACGGTAGCGCGTCTGATTCCAGCTCAGAAGGTTGCATGTTCAAATCACGTCGGGGTAAAACAATCCTTCTTTGAGTGCAAGGCTTTTGTGAAAATCAGGAATAGTTACTCCTGGACTCAACAAATAGCTCAGCAACAACACAGTTGTGCAAGGCGTCTTGGCGCAACAGTGCTCGTCTGACTCCAGATCAGAAGGTTGCGTGTTCAAATCACGTTGGGGTCAAGCAATCCCTTCTTTGAGTGCAAGGTCTTTGTAAAAATCAGGAATCGTTACTCCTGGACTCAACAAATAGCTCAGTAACAACACAGTTGTACAAGGCGTCTTGGCGCAACAGTGCTCGTCTGACTCCAGATCAGAAGGTTGCGTGTTCAAATCACATTGGGGTAAAGCAATCCCTTCTTTGAGTGCAAGGTCTTTGTGAAAAGCAGGAATCGTTACTGCTAGACTCAACAACGAGCTCAGCAACGACATTGCTGTGCATGGCCTTGTGGCGCAACGGTAGTGCGTCTGACTCCAAATCAGAAGGTCGCGTGTTCAAATTATGTCGGGGTCAATCAATCCCTTCTTTCAGTACAAGGCTTTTGTGAAAATCAGGAATCATTACTCCTGGACTCAACAAATAGCTCAGCAACAACACAGTTGTGAAAGGCGTCTTGGCGCAAAAGTGCTTGTCTGACTCCAGATTAGAAGGTTGCGTGTTTAAATAACATCAGAGTCAAACAATCTCTTCTTTCAGTGCAAGGCTTTTGTGAAAATCAGGAATCATTACTCCTGGACTCAAAAAATAGCTCAGCAACAACACAGTTGTGCAAGGCGTCTTGGCGCAACAACACAGTTGTGCAAGGCATCTTGGCGCAACAGTGCTCGTCTGACTCCAGATCAGAAGGTTGTGTGTTCAAATCACATCGGGGTAAAGCAATCCCTTCTTTGAGTTCAAGGTCTTTGTGAAAATCAGGAAACGTTACTCCTGGACTCAACAAATATCTCAGCAACAACACAGTTGTGCGAGGCGTCTTGGCGCAACAGTGCTCGTCTGACTCCAGATCAGAAGGTTGCGTGTTCAAATCAGGTTGGGGTCAAACAATCCCTTCTTTCAGTACAAGGCTTTTGTGAAAATCAGGAATCGTTACTCCTGGACTCAACAAATAGCTCAGCAACAACACAGTTGTGCAAGGCGTCTTGGCGCAACAGTGCTCGTCTGACTCCAGATCAGAAGGTTGTGTGTTCAAATCACATCGGGGTAAAGCAATCCCTTCTTTGAGTGCAAGGTCTTTGTGAAAATCAGGAATCATTACTGCTAGACTCAACAACTAGCTCAGCAACAACATTGCTGTGCAAGGCCTCGTGGCGCAACGGTAGCACGTCTGACTCCAAGTCAGAAGGTTGCGTGTTCAATTCACGTTGGGGTCATATACTGTCTTCATATACAAGTTCACTCTGCTGACAAAGTTCCTTGTGACAGTTTTTTCTATCCCTATCTCTTCTACGGTAGCGCGACTAGACTTTCAGGACCTTGTGGCGCAACGGTAGTGCGTCTGACTCCAGATCAGAAGGTTGTGTGTTCAAATCACGTCGGGGTCAAACAATCCCTTCTTTGAGTGCAAGGCTTTTGTGAAAATCAGGAATAGTTACTTCTGTACTCAACAAATAGCTAAGCAACAACACAGTTGTGCAAGGCGTCTTGGCGCAACAGTGCTCGTCTGACTCCAGATCAGAAGGTTGCGTGTTCAAATCACGTTGGGGTCAAGCAATCCCTTCTTTGAGTGCAAGGTCTTTGTGAAAATCAGGAATCGTTGCTCCTGGACTCAACAAATAGCTCAGCAACAACACAGTTGTGCAAGGCGTCTTGGCGCAAAAGTGCTTGTCTGACTCCAGATCAGAAGGTTGCGTGTTTAAATCACATCAGAGTCAAACAATCCCTTCTTTCAGTGCAAGGCTTTTGTGAAAATCAGGAATCATTACTCCTGGACTCAACAAATAGCTCAGCAACAACACAGTTGTGCAAGGCGTCTTGGCGCAAAAGTGCTTGTCTGACTCCAGATCAGAAGGTTGCGTGTTTAAATCACATCAGAGTCAAACAATCCCTTCTTTCAGTGCAATGCTTTTGTGAAAATCAGGAATCATTACTCCTGGACTCAAAAAATAGCTCAGCAACAACACTGTTGTGCAAGGCGTCTTGGCGCAGCAACACAGTTGTGCAAGGCATCTTGGCGCAACAGTACTCGTCTGACTCCAGATCAGAAGGTTGCGTGTTCAAATCACATCGGGGTAAAGCAATCCCTTCTTTGAGTGCAAGGTCTTTGTGAAAATCAGGAATCGTTGCTCCTGGACTCAACAAATAGCTCAGCAACAACACTGTCGTGCAAGGCCTCGTGGCGCAACAGTGCTCGTCTGACTCCAGATCAGAAGGTTGCATGTTCAAATCACATCGGGGTAAAGCACTCAACAAATAGCTCAGCAAAAACACAGTTGTGCAAGGCGTCTTGGCGCAACAGTGCTCGTCTGACTCCAGATCAGAAGGTTGCGTGTTCAAATCACGTCGGGGTCAAACAATCCCTTCTTTCAGTACAATGCTTTTGTGAAAATCAGGAATCATTACTCCTGGACTCAATAACTAGCTCAGCAACAACTTTGCTGTGCATGGCCTCGTGGCGCAACGGTAGCGCGTCTGACTCCAGATCAGAAGGTTGTGTGTTCAAATCACGTCGGGGTCAAACAATCCCTTCTTTTAGTACAATGCTTTTGTGAAAATCAGGAATCATTACTCCTGGACTCAACAAATAGCTCAGCAACCACACAGTTGTGCAAGGCGTCTTGGCGCAAAAGTGCTTGTCTGACTCCAGATCAGAAGGTTGCGTGTTTAAATCACATCAGAGTCAAACAATCCCTTCTTTGAGTGCAAGGCTTTTGTGAAAATCAGGAATAGTTACTTCTGTACTCAACAAATAGCTAAGCAACAACACAGTTGTGTAAGGCGTCTTGGCGCAACAGTGCTCGTCTGACTCCAGATCAGAAGGTTGCGTGTTCAAATCACGTCGGGGTCAAGCAATCCCTTCTTTGAGTGCAAGGTCTTTGTGAAAATCAGGAATCGTTGCTCCTGGACTCAACAAATAGCTCAGTAACATCACAGTTGTGCAAGGCGTCTTGGCGCAACAGTGCTCGTCTGACTCCAGATCAAAAGGTTGCATGTTCAAATTACATCAGGGTAAAGCACTCAACAAATAGCTCAGCAACAACACAGTTGTGCAAGGCGTCTTGGCGCAACAGTGCTCGTCTGACTCCAAATTAGAAGGTTGGGTGTTCAAATCACATTGGGGTAAAGCAATCCCTTCTTTGAGTGCAAGGTCTTTGTGAAAATCAGGAATCGTTACTGCTAGACTCAACAACTAGCTCAGCAACAACATTGCTGTGCATGGCCTCGTGGCGCAACGGTAGCGCGTCTGATTCCAGATCAGAAGGTTGCGTGTTCAAATCACGTCGGGGTCAAACAATCCCTTCTTTCAGTACAATGCTTTTGTGAAAATCAGGAATCATTACTCCTGGACTCAACAAATAGCTCAGCAACAAAACAGTTGTGCAAGGCGTCTTGGCGCAAAAGTGCTTGTCTGACTCCAGATCAGAAGGTTGCGTGTTTAAATCACATCAGAGTCAAACAATCCCTTCTTTCAGTGCAAGGCTTTTGTGAAAATCAGGAATCATTACTCCTGGACTCAAAAAATAGCTCAGCAACAACACAGTTGTGCAAGGCGTCTTGGCGCAACAACACAGTTGTGCAAGGCGTCTTGGCGCAACAACACAGTTGTGCAAGGCATCTTGGCGCAACAGTGCTCGTCTGACTCCAGATCAGAAGGTTGCGTGTTCAAATCACATCGGGGTAAAGCAATCCCTTCTTTGAGTGCAAGGTATTTGTGAAAATCAGGAATCGTTGCTCCTGGACTCAACAAATAGCTCAGCAACAACACAGTTGTGTGAGGCGTCTTGGCGCAACAGTGCTCGTCTGACTCCAGATCAGAAGGTTGCATGTTCAAATCACATCGGGGTAAAGCACTCAACAAATAGCTCAGCAACAACACAGTTGTGCAAGGCGTCTTGGCGCAAAAGTGCTTGTCTGACTCCAGATCAGAAGGTTGCGTGTTTAAATCACATCAGAGTCAAACAATCCCTTCTTTCAGTGCAAGGCTTTTGTGAAAATCAGGAATCATTACTCCTGGACTCAAAAAATAGCTCAGCAACAACACAGTTGTGCAAGGCGTCTTGGCGCAACAACACAGTTGTGCAAGGCGTCTTGGCGCAACAACACAGTTGTGCAAGGCATCTTGGCGCAACAGTGCTCGTCTGACTCCAGATCAGAAGGTTGCGTGTTCAAATCACATCGGGGTAAAGCAATCCCTTCTTTGAGTGCAAGGTATTTGTGAAAATCAGGAATCGTTGCTCCTGGACTCAACAAATAGCTCAGCAACAACACAGTTGTGTGAGGCGTCTTGGCGCAACAGTGCTCGTCTGACTCCAGATCAGAAGGTTGCATGTTCAAATCACATCGGGGTAAAGC
>JBAPCB010000045.1:342500-345000 GCA_039654105.1 Coreius guichenoti | reverse complement strand
GGCGCAACAGTGCTCCTCTGACTCCAAATTAGAAGGTTGCGTGTTCAATTCATGTCGGGGTCAAGCAATCCCTTCTTTGAGTGCAAGGTCTTTGTAAAAATCAGGAATCGTTACTCCTGGACTCAACAAATAGCTCAGTAACAACACAGTTGTACAAGGCGTCTTGGCGCAACAGTGCTCGTCTGACTCCAAATTAGAAGGTTGCGTGTTCAATTCATGTCGGGGTCAAGCAATCCCTTCTTTGAGTGCAAGGTCTTTGTAAAAATCAGGAATCGTTACTCCTGGACTCAACAAATAGCTCAGTAACAACACAGTTGTACAAGGCGTCTTGGCGCAACAGTGCTCGTCTGACTCCAGTAACGATTCTTTGTGAAAATCAGGAATCGTTACTGCCAGACTCAACAACTAGCTCAGCAACAACATTGCTGTGCATGGCCTCGTGGCGCAATGGTAGCGCGTCTGATTCCAGATCAGAAGGTTGCGTGTTCAAATCACGTCGGGGTCAAACAATCCCTTCTTTCAGTACAAAGATTTTGTGAAAATCAGGAATCATTACTCCTGGACTCAACAAATAGCTCAGCAACAACACAGTTGTGCAAGGCGTCTTGGCGCAACAGTGCTCGTCTGACTCCAAATTAGAAGGTTGCGTGTTCAATTCATGTCGGGGTCAAGCAATCCCTTCTTTGAGTGCAAGGTCTTTGTAAAAATCAGGAATCGTTACTCCTGGACTCAACAAATAGCTCAGTAACAACACAGTTGTACAAGGCGTCTTGGCGCAACAGTGCTCGTCTGACTCCAAATTAGAAGGTTGCGTGTTCAATTCATGTCGGGGTCAAGCAATCCCTTCTTTGAGTGCAAGGTCTTTGTAAAAATCAGGAATCGTTACTGCCAGACTCAACAACTAGCTCAGCAACAACATAGCTGTGCAAGGCCTCGTGGCGCAACGGTAGCGCGTCTGACTCCAGATCAGAAGGTTGCGTGTTCAATTCATGTCGGGGTCAAGCAATCCCTTCTTTGAGTGCAAGGTCTTTGTAAAAATCAGGAATCGTTACTCCTGGACTCAACAAATAGCTCAGTAACAACACAGTTGTACAAGGCGTCTTGGCGCAACAGTGCTCGTCTGACACCAGATCAGAAGGTTGCGTGTTCAAATCACGTTGGGGTCAAGCAATCCCTTCTTTGAGTGCAAGGTCTTTGTGAAAATCAGGAATCGTTACTCCTGGACTCAACCACTAGATCAGCAACAACATTGCTGTGCATGGCCTCGTGGCGCAACGGTAGCGCGTCTGACTCCAGATCAGAAGGTTGCGTGTTCAAATCACGTCGGGGTCAAACAATCCCTTCTTTCAGTACAATGCTTTTGTGAAAATCAGGAATCATTACTCCTGGACTCAACAAATTGCTCAGCAACAACACAGTTGTGCAAGGCGTCTTGGCGCAAAAGTGCTTGTCTGTCTCCAGATCAGAAGGTTGCGTGTTTAAATCACATCAGAGTCAAACAATCCCTTCTTTCAGTGCAAGGCTTTTGTGAAAATCAGGAATCATTACTCCTGGACTCAAAAAATAGCTCAGCAACAACACAGTTGTGCAAGGCGTCTTGGCGCAACAACACAGTTGTGCAAGGCATCTTGGCGCAACAGTACTCGTCTGACTCCAGATCAGAAGGTTGCGTGTTCAAATCACATCGGGGTAAAGCAATCCCTTCTTTGAGTGCAAGGTATTTGTGAAAATCAGGAATCGTTGCTCCTGGACTCAACAAATAGCTCAGCAACAACACAGTTGTGTGAGGCGTCTTGGCGCAACAGTGCTCGTCTGACTCCAGATCAGAAGGTTGCATGTTCAAATCACATCGGGGTAAAGCACTCAACAAATAGCTCAGCAACAACACAGTTGTGCAAGGCGTCTTGGCACAACAGTGCTCATCTGACTCCAAATTAGAAGGTTGCGTGTTCAAATCATGTCAGGGTAAAGCAATCCCTTCTTTGAGTGCAAGGTCTTTGTAAAAATCAGGAATCGTTACTCCTGGACTCAACAAATAGCTCAGTAACAACACAGTTGTAAAAGGCGTCTTGGCGCAACAGTGCTCGTCTGACTCCAGATCAGAAGGTTGCGTGTTCAAATCACATTGGGGTAAAGCAATCAACAACTAGCTCAGCAACAACATTGCTGTGCATGGCCTCGTGGCGCAACGGTAGCGCGTCTGACTCCAGATCAGAAGGTTGCGTGTTCAAATCACATCGGGGTAAAGCAATCCCCTCTTTGAGTGCAAGGTCTTTGTGAAAATCAGAAATTGTTACTGCTAGACTCAACAAGTAGCAGAGCAGCAGCATTGCTGTGCTGGGCCTCCTGGCGCAACGGTAGTTCGTCTAACTCCAGATTAGAAGGTTGCGTGTTTAAATCACATCAAAGTCAAACAATCCCTTCTTTCAGTGCAAGGCTTTTGTGAAAATCAGGAATCATTACTCCTGGACTCAACAAATAGCTCAGCAACAACACAGTT
>JBAPCB010000045.1:335000-337500 GCA_039654105.1 Coreius guichenoti | reverse complement strand
TCAGCAACAACACAGTTGTGCAAGGCGTCTTGGCGCAACAACACAGTTGTGCAAGGCATCTTGGCGCAACAGTACTCGTCTGACTCCAGATCAGAAGGTTGCGTGTTCAAATCACATCGGGGTAAAGCAATCCCTTCTTTGAGTGCAAGGTATTTGTGAAAATCAGGAATCGTTGCTCCTGGACTCAACAAATAGCTCAGCAACAACACAGTTGTGTGAGGCGTCTTGGCGCAACAGTGCTCGTCTGACTCCAGATCAGAAGGTTGCATGTTCAAATCACATCGGGGTAAAGCACTCAACAAATAGCTCAGCAACAACACAGTTGTGCAAGGCGTCTTGGCACAACAGTGCTCATCTGACTCCAAATTAGAAGGTTGCGTGTTCAAATCATGTCAGGGTAAAGCAATCCCTTCTTTGAGTGCAAGGTCTTTGTAAAAATCAGGAATCGTTACTCCTGGACTCAACAAATAGCTCAGTAACAACACAGTTGTAAAAGGCGTCTTGGCGCAACAGTGCTCGTCTGACTCCAGATCAGAAGGTTGCGTGTTCAAATCACATTGGGGTAAAGCAATCAACAACTAGCTCAGCAACAACATTGCTGTGCATGGCCTCGTGGCGCAACGGTAGCGCGTCTGACTCCAGATCAGAAGGTTGCGTGTTCAAATCACATCGGGGTAAAGCAATCCCCTCTTTGAGTGCAAGGTCTTTGTGAAAATCAGAAATTGTTACTGCTAGACTCAACAAGTAGCAGAGCAGCAGCATTGCTGTGCTGGGCCTCCTGGCGCAACGGTAGTTCGTCTAACTCCAGATTAGAAGGTTGCGTGTTTAAATCACATCAAAGTCAAACAATCCCTTCTTTCAGTGCAAGGCTTTTGTGAAAATCAGGAATCATTACTCCTGGACTCAACAAATAGCTCAGCAACAACACAGTTGTGCAAGGCGTCTTGGCGCAAAAGTGCTTGTCTGACTCCAGATCAGAAGGTTGCGTGTTTAAATCACATCAAAGTCAAACAATCCCTTCTTTCAGTGCAAGGCTTTTGTGAAAATCAGGAATCATTACTCCTGGACTCAACAAATAGCTCAGCAACAGCACAGTTGTGCAAGGCGTCTTGGTGCAACAGTGCTCGTCTCACTCCAGATCAGAAGGTTGTGTGTTCAAATCATATCAGAGTCAAACAATCCCTTCTTTCAGTGCAAGGCTTTTGTGAAAATAAGGAATCATTACTCCTGGACTCAATAAATAGCTCAGCAACAGCGCTGTCATGCAAGGCCTCGTGGCGCAACGGTAGCGCGTCTGACTCCAAATCAGAAGGTTGCGTGTTCAAATAACGTCGAGGTCAAGCAATCCCTTCTTTGAGTGCAAGGTCTTTGTGAAAATCAGGAATCGTTACTGATAGACTCAACAACTTGCTCAGCAACATCACTGTCGTGCAAGGCCTCGTGGCGCAATGGTAGTGTGTCTGACTCCAGATCATAAGGTTGCGTGTTCAAATCACGTCGGGGTCAAACAATCCCTTCTTTGAGTGCAAGGCTTTTGTGAAAATCAGGAATAGTTACTTCTGGACTCAACAAACAGCTCAGCAACAACACAGTTGTGCAAGGCGTCTTGGCGCAACAGTGCTCGTCTGACTCCAGATCAGAAGGTTGCGTGTTCAAATCACGTTGGGGTCAAGCAATCCCTTCTTTGAGTGCAAGGTCTTTGTGAAAATCAGGAATCGTTACTCCTGGACTCAACAAATAGCTCAGTAACATCACAGTTGTGCAAGGTGTCTTGGCGCAACAGTGCTCGTCTGACTCCAGATCAGAAGGTTGCATGTTCAAATCACATCGGGGTAAAGCACTCAACAAATAGCTCAGCAACAACACAGTTGTGCAAGGCGTCTTGGCGCAACAGTGCTCGTCTGACTCCAAATTAGAAGGTTGCGTGTTCAATTCATGTCGGGGTCAAGCAATCCCTTCTTTGAGTGCAAGGTCTTTGTAAAAATCAGGAATCGTTACTCCTGGACTCAACAAATAGCTCAGTAACAACACAGTTGTACAAGGCGTCTTGGCGCAACAGTGCTCGTCTGACTCCAAATTAGAAGGTTGCGTGTTCAATTCATGTCGGGGTCAAGCAATCCCTTCTTTGAGTGCAAGGTCTTTGTAAAAATCAGGAATCGTTACTCCTGGACTCAACAAATAGCTCAGTAACAACACAGTTGTACAAGGCGTCTTGGCGCAACAGTGCTCGTCTGACTCCAGTAACGATTCTTTGTGAAAATCAGGAATCGTTACTGCCAGACTCAACAACTAGCTCAGCAACAACATTGCTGTGCATGGCCTCGTGGCGCAACGGTAGCGCGTCTGACTCCAGATCAGAAGGTTGCGTGTTCAAATCACGTCGGGGTCAAACAATCCCTTCTTTCAGTACAATGATTTTGTGAAAATCAGGAATCATTACTCCTGGACTCAACAAATAGCTCAGCAACAACACAGTTGTGCAAGGCGTCTTGGCGCAACA
>JBAPCB010000045.1:325000-332500 GCA_039654105.1 Coreius guichenoti | reverse complement strand
TTGTTACTGCTAGACTCAACAAGTAGCAGAGCAGCAGCATTGCTGTGCTGGGCCTCCTGGCGCAACGGTAGTTCGTCTAACTCCAGATTAGAAGGTTGCGTGTTTAAATCACATCAAAGTCAAACAATTCCTTCTTTCAGTGCAAGGCTTTTGTGAAAATCAGGAATCATTACTCCTGGACTCAACAAATAGCTCAGCAACAACACAGTTGTGCAAGGCGTCTTGGCGCAAAAGTGCTTGTCTGACTCCAGATCAGAAGGTTGCGTGTTTAAATCACATCAAAGTCAAACAATCCCTTCTTTCAGTGCAAGGCTTTTGTGAAAATCAGGAATCATTACTCCTGGACTCAACAAATAGCTCAGCAACAGCACAGTTGTGCAAGGCGTCTTGGTGCAACAGTGCTCGTCTCACTCCAGATCAGAAGGTTGTGTGTTCAAATCATATCAGAGTCAAACAATCCATTCTTTCAGTGCAGGGCTTTTGTGAAAATAAGGAATCATTACTCCTGGACTCAATAAATAGCTCAGCAACAGCGCTGTCATGCAAGGCCTCGTGGCGCAACGGTAGCGCGTCTGACTCCAAATCAGAAGGTTGTGTGTTCAAATCACATCGGGGTCAAGCAATCCCTTCTTTGAGTGCAAGGTCTTTGTAAAAATCAGGAATCGTTACTCCTGGACTCAACAAATAGCTCAGTAACAACACAGTTGTACAAGGCGTCTTGGCGCAACAGTGCTCGTCTGACTCCAAATTAGAAGGTTGCGTGTTCAATTCATGTCGGGGTCAAGCAATCCCTTCTTTGAGTGCAAGGTCTTTGTAAAAATCAGGAATCGTTACTCCTGGACTCAACAAATAGCTCAGTAACAACACAGTTGTACAAGGCGTCTTGGCGCAACAGTGCTCGTCTGACTCCAAATTAGAAGGTTGCGTGTTCAATTCATGTCGGGGTCAAGCAATCCCTTCTTTGAGTGCAAGGTCTTTGTAAAAATCAGGAATCGTTACTCCTGGACTCAACAAATAGCTCAGTAACAACACAGTTGTACAAGGCGTCTTGGCGCAACAGTGCTCGTCTGACTCCAGTAACGATTCTTTGTGAAAATCAGGAATCGTTACTGCCAGACTCAACAACTAGCTCAGCAACAACATTGCTGTGCATGGCCTCGTGGCGCAACGGTAGCGCGTCTGACTCCAGATCAGAAGGTTGCGTGTTCAATTCATGTCGGGGTCAAGCAATCCCTTCTTTGAGTGCAAGGTCTTTGTGAAAATCAGGAATCGTTACTCCTGGACTCAACAACTAGCTCAGCAACAACATTGCTGTGCATGGCCTCGTGGCGCAACGGTAGCGCGTCTGACTCCAGATCAGAAGGTTGCGTGTTCAAATCACGTCGGGGTCAAACAATCCCTTCTTTCAGTACAATGCTTTTGTGAAAATCAGGAATCATTACTCCTGGACTCAAAAAATAGCTCAGCAACAACACAGTTGTGCAAGGCGTCTTGGCGCAACAACACAGTTGTGCAAGGCATCTTGGCGCAACAGTACTCGTCTGACTCCAGATCAGAAGGTTGCGTGTTCAAATCACATCGGGGTAAAGCAATCCCTTCTTTGAGTGCAAGGTCTTTGTGAAAATCAGGAATCGTTGCTCCTGGACTCAACAAATAGCTCAGCAACAACACTGTCGTGCAAGGCCTCGTGGCGCAACAGTGCTCGTCTGACTCCAGATCAGAAGGTTGCATGTTCAAATCACATCGGGGTAAAGCACTCAACAAATAGCTCAGCAACAACACAGTTGTGCAAGGTGTCTTGGCGCAACAGTGCTCGTCTGACTCCAGATCAGAAGGTTGCGTGTTCAAATCACATCGGGGTAAAGCAATCCCCCTCTGTGAGTGCAAGGTCTTTGTGAAAATCAGAAATTGTTACTGCTAGACTCAACAAGTAGCAGAGCAGCAGCATTGCTGTGCTGGGCCTCCTGGCGCAACGGTAGTTCGTCTAACTCCAGATTAGAAGGTTGCGTGTTTAAATCACATCAAAGTCAAACAATCCCTTCTTTCAGTGCAAGGCATTTGTGAAAATCAGGAATCATTACTCCTGGACTCAACAAATAGCTCAGCAACAACACAGTTGTGCAAGGCGTCTTGGCGCAAAAGTGCTTGTCTGACTCCAGATCAGAAGGTTGCGTGTTTAAATCACATCAAAGTCAAACAATCCCTTCTTTCAGTGCAAGGCTTTTGTGAAAATCAGGAATCATTACTCCTGGACTCAACAAATAGCTCAGCAACAGCACAGTTGTGCAAGGCGTCTTGGTGCAACAGTGCTCGTCTCACTCCAGATCAGAAGGTTGTGTGTTCAAATCATATCAGAGTCAAACAATCCCTTCTTTCAGTGCAAGGCTTTTGTGAAAATCAGGAATCATTACTCCTGGACTCAACAAATTGCTCAGCAACAACACAGTTGTGCAAGGCGTCTTGGCGCAAAAGTGCTTGTCTGACTCCAGATCAGAAGGTTGCGTGTTTAAATCACATCAGAGTCAAACAATCCCTTCTTTCAGTGCAAGGCTTTTGTGAAAATCAGGAATCATTACTCCTGGACTCAAAAAATAGCTCAGCAACAACATTGCTGTGCATGGCCTCGTGGCGCAACGGTAGCGCGTCTGACTCCAGATCAGAAGGTTGCGTGTTCAAATCACGTCGGGGTCAAACAATCCCTTCTTTCAGTACAATGCTTTTGTGAAAATCAGGAATCATTACTCCTGGACTCAAAAAATAGCTCAGCAACAACACAGTTGTGCAAGGCGTCTTGGCGCAACAACACAGTTGTGCAAGGCATCTTGGCGCAACAGTACTCGTCTGACTCCAGATCAGAAGGTTGCGTGTTCAAATCACATCGGGGTAAAGCAATCCCTTCTTTGAGTGCAAGGTCTTTGTGAAAATCAGGAATCGTTGCTCCTGGACTCAACAAATAGCTCAGCAACAACACTGTCGTGCAAGGCCTCGTGGCGCAACAGTGCTCGTCTGACTCCAGATCAGAAGGTTGCATGTTCAAATCACATCGGGGTAAAGCACTCAACAAATAGCTCAGCAACAACACAGTTGTGCAAGGTGTCTTGGCGCAACAGTGCTCGTCTGACTCCAGATCAGAAGGTTGCGTGTTCAAATCACATCGGGGTAAAGCAATCCCCCTCTGTGAGTGCAAGGTCTTTGTGAAAATCAGAAATTGTTACTGCTAGACTCAACAAGTAGCAGAGCAGCAGCATTGCTGTGCTGGGCCTCCTGGCGCAACGGTAGTTCGTCTAACTCCAGATTAGAAGGTTGCGTGTTTAAATCACATCAAAGTCAAACAATCCCTTCTTTCAGTGCAAGGCATTTGTGAAAATCAGGAATCATTACTCCTGGACTCAACAAATAGCTCAGCAACAACACAGTTGTGCAAGGCGTCTTGGCGCAAAAGTGCTTGTCTGACTCCAGATCAGAAGGTTGCGTGTTTAAATCACATCAAAGTCAAACAATCCCTTCTTTCAGTGCAAGGCTTTTGTGAAAATCAGGAATCATTACTCCTGGACTCAACAAATAGCTCAGCAACAGCACAGTTGTGCAAGGCGTCTTGGTGCAACAGTGCTCGTCTCACTCCAGATCAGAAGGTTGTGTGTTCAAATCATATCAGAGTCAAACAATCCCTTCTTTCAGTGCAAGGCTTTTGTGAAAATCAGGAATCATTACTCCTGGACTCAACAAATTGCTCAGCAACAACACAGTTGTGCAAGGCGTCTTGGCGCAAAAGTGCTTGTCTGACTCCAGATCAGAAGGTTGCGTGTTTAAATCACATCAGAGTCAAACAATCCCTTCTTTCAGTGCAAGGCTTTTGTGAAAATCAGGAATCATTACTCCTGGACTCAAAAAATAGCTCAGCAACAACACAGTTGTGCAAGGCGTCTTGGCGCAACAACACAGTTGTACAAGGCATCTTGGCGCAACAGTACTCGTCTGACTCCAGATCAGAAGGTTGCGTGTTCAAATCACATCGGGGTAAAGCAATCCCTTCTTTGAGTGCAAGGTCTTTGTGAAAATCAGGAATCGTTGCTCCTGGACTCAACAAATAGCTCAGCAACAACACTGTCGTGCAAGGCCTCGAGGCGCAACAGTGCTCGTCTGACTCCAGATCAGAAGGTTGCATGTTCAAATCACATCGGGGTAAAGCACTCAACAAATAGCTCAGCAACAACACAGTTGTGCAAGGTGTCTTGGCGCAACAGTGCTCGTCTGACTCCAGATCAGAAGGTTGCGTGTTCAAATCACATCGGGGTAAAGCAATCCCCCTCTGTGAGTGCAAGGTCTTTGTGAAAATCAGAAATTGTTACTGCTAGACTCAACAAGTAGCAGAGCAGCAGCATTGCTGTGCTGGGCCTCCTGGCGCAACGGTAGTTCGTCTAACTCCAGATTAGAAGGTTGCGTGTTTAAATCACATCAAAGTCAAACAATCCCTTCTTTCAGTGCAAGGCTTTTGTGAAAATCAGGAATCATTACTCCTGGACTCAACAAATAGCTCAGCAACAACACAGTTGTGCAAGGCGTCTTGGCGCAAAAGTGCTTGTCTGACTCCAGATCAGAAGGTTGCGTGTTTAAATCACATCAAAGTCAAACAATCCCTTCTTTCAGTGCAAGGCTTTTGTAAAAATCAGGAATCATTACTCCTGGACTCAACAAATAGCTCAGCAACAGCACAGTTGTGCAAGGCGTCTTGGTGCAACAGTGCTCGTCTCACTCCAGATCAGAAGGTTGTGTGTTCAAATCATATCAGAGTCAAACAATCCCTTCTTTCAGTGCAAGGCTTTTGTGAAAATAAGGAATCATTACTCCTGGACTCAATAAATAGCTCAGCAACAGCGCTGTCATGCAAGGCCTCGTGGCGCAACGGTAGCGCGTCTGACTCCAAATCAGAAGGTTGCGTGTTCAAATAACGTCGAGGTCAAGCAATCCCTTCTTTGAGTGCAAGGTCTTTGTGAAAATCAGGAATCGTTACTGATAGACTCAACAACTTGCTCAGCAACATCACTGTCGTGCAAGGCCTCGTGGCGCAATGGTAGTGTGTCTGACTCCAGATCATAAGGTTGCGTGTTCAAATCACGTCGGGGTCAAACAATCCCTTCTTTGAGTGCAAGGCTTTTGTGAAAATCAGGAATAGTTACTTCTGGACTCAACAAACAGCTCAGCAACAACACAGTTGTGCAAGGCGTCTTGGCGCAACAGTGCTCGTCTGACTCCAGATCAGAAGGTTGCGTGTTCAAATCACGTTGGGGTCAAGCAATCCCTTCTTTGAGTGCAAGGTCTTTGTGAAAATCAGGAATCGTTACTCCTGGACTCAACAAATAGCTCAGTAACATCACAGTTGTGCAAGGTGTCTTGGCGCAACAGTGCTCGTCTGACTCCAGATCAGAAGGTTGCATGTTCAAATCACATCGGGGTAAAGCACTCAACAAATAGCTCAGCAACAACACAGTTGTGCAAGGCGTCTTGGCGCAACAGTGCTCGTCTGACTCCAAATTAGAAGGTTGCGTGTTCAATTCATGTCGGGGTCAAGCAATCCCTTCTTTGAGTGCAAGGTCTTTGTAAAAATCAGGAATCGTTACTCCTGGACTCAACAAATAGCTCAGTAACAACACAGTTGTACAAGGCGTCTTGGCGCAACAGTGCTCGTCTGACTCCAAATTAGAAGGTTGCGTGTTCAATTCATGTCGGGGTCAAGCAATCCCTTCTTTGAGTGCAAGGTCTTTGTAAAAATCAGGAATCGTTACTCCTGGACTCAACAAATAGCTCAGTAACAACACAGTTGTACAAGGCGTCTTGGCGCAACAGTGCTCGTCTGACTCCAGTAACGATTCTTTGTGAAAATCAGGAATCGTTACTGCCAGACTCAACAACTAGCTCAGCAACAACATTGCTGTGCATGGCCTCGTGGCGCAACGGTAGCGCGTCTGACTCCAGATCAGAAGGTTGCGTGTTCAAATCACGTCGGGGTCAAACAATCCCTTCTTTCAGTACAATGATTTTGTGAAAATCAGGAATCATTACTCCTGGACTCAACAAATAGCTCAGCAACAACACAGTTGTGCAAGGCGTCTTGGCGCAACAGTGCTCGTCTGACTCCAAATTAGAAGGTTGCGTGTTCAATTCATGTCGGGGTCAAGCAATCCCTTCTTTGAGTGCATGGTCTTTGTAAAAATCAGGAATCGTTACTCCTGGACTCAACAAATAGCTCAGTAACAACACAGTTGTACAAGGCGTCTTGGCGCAACAGTGCTCGTCTGACTCCAAATTAGAAGGTTGCGTGTTCAATTCATGTCGGGGTCAAGCAATCCCTTCTTTGAGTGCAAGGTCTTTGTAAAAATCAGGAATCGTTACTCCTGGACTCAACAAATAGCTCAGTAACAACACAGTTGTACAAGGCGTCTTGGCGCAACAGTGCTCGTCTGACTCCAGTAACGATTCTTTGTGAAAATCAGGAATCGTTACTGCCAGACTCAACAACTAGCTCAGCAACAACATTGCTGTGCATGGCCTCGTGGCGCAACGGTAGCGCGTCTGACTCCAGATCAGAAGGTTGCGTGTTTAAATCACGTCGGGGTCAAACAATCCCTTCTTTGAGTGCAAGGCTTTTGTGAAAATCAGGAATCATTACTCCTGGACTCAACAAATAGCTCAGCAACAACACATCAGAGTCAAACAATCCCTTCTTTCAGTGCAAGGCTTTTGTGAAAATAAGGAATCATTACTCCTGGACTCAATAAATAGCTCAGCAACATCACTGTCGTGCAAGGCCTCGTGGCGCAACGGTAGCAAGTCTGACTCCAGATCAGAAGGTTGTGTGTTCAAATCACATCGGGGTCAAGCAATCCCTTCTTTGAGTGCAAGGTCTTTGTGAAAATCCGGAATCGTTACTGATAGACTCAGCAACATCACTGTTGTGCAAGGCCTCGTGGCGCAACGGTAGTGCGTCTGACTCAAGATCAGAAAGTTGCGTGTTCAAATCATGTCGGGGTTAAACAATCCCTTCTTTGAGTGCAAGGCTTTTGTGAAAATCAGGAATAGTTACTCCTGGACTCAACAAATAGCTCAGCAACAACACAGTTGTGCAAGGCGTCTTGGCGCAACAGTGCTCGTCTGAATCCAGATCAGAAGGTTGCATGTTCAAATCACGTTGGGGTCAAGCAATCCCTTCTTTGAGTGCAAGGTCTTTGTGAAAATCAGGAATCGTTGCTCCTGGACTCAACAAATAGCTCAGCAACATCACATTTGTGCAAGGCGTCTTGGCGCAACAGTGCTCGTCTGACTCCAGATCAGAAGGTTGCATGTTCAAATCACATCGGGGTAAAGCACTCAACAAATAGCTCAGCAACAACACAGTTGTGCAAGGCGTCTTGGCGCAACAGTGCTCGTCTGACTCCAAATTAGAAGGTTGCGTGTTCAAATCATGTCAGGGTAAGGCAATCCCTTCTTTGAGTGCAAGGTCTT
>JBAPCB010000045.1:315000-317500 GCA_039654105.1 Coreius guichenoti | reverse complement strand
AAAATCAGGAATCGTTACTCCTGGACTCAACAAATAGCTCAGTAACAACACAGTTGTACAAGGCGTCTTGGCGCAACAGTGCTCGTCTGACTCCAGTAACGATTCTTTGTGAAAATCAGGAATCGTTACTGCCAGACTCAACAACTAGCTCAGCAACAACATTGCTGTGCATGGCCTCGTGGCGCAACGGTAGCGCGTCTGACTCCAGATCAGACGGTTGCGTGTTTAAATCACGTCGGGGTCAAACAATCCCTTCTTTGAGTGCAAGGCTTTTGTGAAAATCAGGAATCATTACTCCTGGACTCAACAAATAGCTCAGCAACAACACATCAGAGTCAAACAATCCCTTCTTTCAGTGCAAGGCTTTTGTGAAAATAAGGAATCATTACTCCTGGACTCAATAAATAGCTCAGCAACATCACTGTCGTGCAAGGCCTCGTGGCGCAACGGTAGCAAGTCTGACTCCAGATCAGAAGGCTGTGTGTTCAAATCACATCGGGGTCAAGCAATCCCTTCTTTGAGTGCAAGGTCTTTGTGAAAATCAGGAATCGTTACTGATAGACTCAGCAACATCACTGTTGTGCAAGGCCTCGTGGCGCAACGGTAGTGCGTCTGACTCAAGATCAGAAAGTTGCGTGTTCAAATCATGTCGGGGTTAAACAATCCCTTCTTTGAGTGCAAGGCTTTTGTGAAAATCAGGAATAGTTACTCCTGGACTCAACAAATAGCTCAGCAACAACACAGTTGTGCAAGGCGTCTTGGCGCAACAGTGCTCGTCTGAATCCAGATCAGAAGGTTGCATGTTCAAATCACGTTGGGGTCAAGCAATCCCTTCTTTGAGTGCAAGGTCTTTGTGAAAATCAGGAATCGTTGCTCCTGGACTCAACAAATAGCTCAGCAACATCACATTTGTGCAAGGCGTCTTGGCGCAACAGTGCTCGTCTGACTCCAGATCAGAAGGTTGCATGTTCAAATCACATCGGGGTAAAGCACTCAACAAATAGCTCAGCAACAACACAGTTGTGCAAGGCGTCTTGGCGCAACAGTGCTCGTCTGACTCCAAATTAGAAGGTTGCGTGTTCAAATCATGTCAGGGTAAGGCAATCCCTTCTTTGAGTGCAAGGTCTTTGTAAAAATCAGGAATCGTTACTCCTGGACTCAACAAATAGCTCAGTAACAACACAGTTGTAAAAGGCGTCTTGATGCAACAGTGCTCGTCTGACTCCAGATCAGAAGGTTGCGTGTTCAAACCACATTGGGGTAAAGCAATCAACAACTAGCTCAGCAACAACATTGCTGTGCATGGCCTCGTGGCGCAATGGTAGCGCGTCTGACTCCAGATCAGAAGTTTGCGTGTTCAAATCACGTCGGGGTCAAACAATCTCTTCTTTCAGTACAAGGCTTTTGTGGAAATCAGGAATCATTACTCCTGGACTCAACAAATAGCTCAGCAAAAACACAGTTGTGCAAGGCGTCTTGGCGCAAAAGTGCTTGTCTGACTCCAGATCAGAAGGTTGTGTGTTTAAATCACATCAGAGTCAAACAATCCCTTCTTTCAGTGCAAGGCTTTTGTGAAAATCAGGAATCATTACTCCTGGACTCAAAAAATAGCTCAGCAACAACACAGTTGTGCAAGGCGTCTTGGCGCAACAGCGCCCGTCTGACTCCAGATCAGAACGTTGTGTGTTCAAATCACATCGGGGTAAAGCAATCCCTTCTTTGAGTGCAAGGTCTTTGTGAAAATCAGGAATCGTTACTGCTAGACTCAACAATTTTCTCAGCAAAATCAGTGACGTGCAAGGCCTTGTGGCGCAACGGTAGCGTGTCTGACTCCAGATCAGAAGGTTGTGTGTTCAAATCATGTCGGGGTCAAATAATCCTTTCTTTGAGTGCAAGGCATTTGTGAAAATCAGGAATCGTTACTCCTGGACTCAACAAATAGCTCAGCAACAACACATTTGTGCAAGGCGTCTTGGCGCAACAGTTCTCGTCTGACTCCAGGTCAGAAGGTTGTGTGTTCAAATCAAGTCGGGGTAAAGCAATCCCCTCTTTGAGTGCAAGGTCTTTGTGAAAATCAGGAATCGTTACTCCTGGACTCAGTTATGCAAGGCGTCTTGGCGCAACAGTGCTCGTCTGACTCCAGATCAGAAGGTTGCGTGTTCAAATCACATCGGGGTAAAGCAATCCCTTCTTTGAGTGTAAGGTCTTTGTGAAAATCAGGAATCGTTGCTCCTGGACTCAACAAATAGCTCAGCAACAACATTGTCGTGCAAGGCCTCGTGGCGCAACAGTGCTCGTCTGACTCCAGATCAGAAGGTTGCGTGTTCAAATCACATCGGGGTAAAGCAATCCCCTCTTTGAGTGCAAGGTCTTTGTGAAAATCAGAAATTGTTACTGTTAGACTCAACAAGTAGCAGAGCAGCAGCATTGCTGTGCTGGGCCTCCTGGCGCAACGGTAGTTCGTCTGACTCCAGATCAGAAGGTTGTGTGTTCAAATCAC
>JBAPCB010000045.1:217500-310000 GCA_039654105.1 Coreius guichenoti | reverse complement strand
GCAAGGTCTTTGTAAAAATCAGGAATCGTTACTCCTGGACTCAACAAATAGCTCAGTAACAACACAGTTGTACAAGGCGTCTTGGCGCAACAGTGCTCGTCTGACTCCAAATTAGAAGGTTGCGTGTTCAATTCATGTCGGGGTCAAGCAATCCCTACTTTGAGTGCAAGGTCTTTGTAAAAATCAGGAATCGTTACTCCTGGACTCAACAAATAGCTCAGTAACAACACAGTTGTACAAGGCGTCTTGGCGCAACAGTGCTCGTCTGACTCCAGTAACGATTCTTTGTGAAAATCAGGAATCGTTACTGCTAGACTCAACAACTAGCTCAGCAACAACATTGCTGTGCATGGCCTCGTGGCGCAACGGTAGCGCGTCTGACTCCAGATCAGAAGGTTGCGTGTTCAAATCACGTCGGGGTCAAACAATCCCTTCTTTCAGTACAATGATTTTGTGAAAATCAGGAATCGTTGCTCCTGGACTCAACAAATAGCTCAGCAACAACATTGTCGTGCAAGGCCTCGTGGCGCAACAGTGCTCGTCTGACTCCAGATCAGAAGGTTGCATGTTCAAACCACATCGGGGTAAAGCACTCAACAAATAGCTCAGCAACAACACAGTTGTGCAAGGCGTCTTGGCGCAACAGTGCTCGTCTGACTCCAGATCAGAAGGTTGCGTGTTCAAATCACATCGGGGTAAAGCAATCCCCTCTTTGAGTGCAAGGTCTTTGTGAAAATCAGGAACAGTTACTTCTGTACTCAACAAATAGCTCAGCAACAACACAGTTGTGCAAGGCGTCTTGGCGCAACAGTGCTCGTCTGACTCCAGATCAGAAGGTTGCGTGTTCAATTCATGTCGGGGTCAAGCAATCCCTTCTTTGAGTGCAAGGTCTTTGTAAAAATCAGGAATCGTTACTCCTGGACTCAACAAATAGCTCAGCAACAACACAGTTGTGCAAGGCGTCTTGGCGCAACAGTGCTCGTCTGACTCCAGATCAGAAGGTTGCGTGTTCAAATCACATTGGGGTAAAGCAATCCCTTCTTTGAGTTTCTTTGTGAAAATCAGGAATCGTTACTGCTAGACTCAACAACTAGCTCAGCAACAACATTGCTGTGCATGGCCTCGTGGCGCAACGGTAGCGCGTCTGACTCCAGATCAGAAGGTTGCATGTTCAAATCACGTCGGGGTCAAACAATCCCTTCTTTCAGTACAATGCTTTTGTGAAAATCAGGAATCATTACTCCTGGACTCAACAAATTGCTCAGCAACAACACAGTTGTGCAAGGCGTCTTGGCGCAAAAGTGCTTGTCTGACTCCAGATCAGAAGGTTGCGTGTTTAAATCACATCAGAGTCAAACAATCCCTTCTTTCAGTGCAAGGCTTTTGTGAAAATCAGGAATCATTACTCCTGGACTCAAAAAATAGCTCAGCAACAACACAGTTGTGCAAGGCGTCTTGGCGCAACAACACAGTTGTGCAAGGCATCTTGGCGCAACAGTACTCGTCTGACTCCAGATCAGAAGGTTGCGTGTTCAAATCACATCGGGGTAAAGCAATCCCTTCTTTGAGTGCAAGGTCTTTGTGAAAATCAGGAATCGTTGCTCCTGGACTCAACAAATAGCTCAGCAACAACACTGTCGTGCAAGGCCTCGTGGCGCAACAGTGCTCGTCTGACTCCAGATCAGAAGGTTGCATGTTCAAATCACATCGGGGTAAAGCACTCAACAAATAGCTCAGCAACAACACAGTTGTGCAAGGTGTCTTGGCGCAACAGTGCTCGTCTGACTCCAGATCAGAAGGTTGCGTGTTCAAATCACATCGGGGTAAAGCAATCCCCCTCTGTGAGTGCAAGGTCTTTGTGAAAATCAGAAATTGTTACTGCTAGACTCAACAAGTAGCAGAGCAGCAGCATTGCTGTGCTGGGCCTCCTGGCGCAACGGTAGTTCGTCTAACTCCAGATTAGAAGGTTGCGTGTTTAAATCACATCAAAGTCAAACAATCCCTTCTTTCAGTGCAAGGCTTTTGTGAAAATCAGGAATCATTACTCCTGGACTCAACAAATAGCTCAGCAACAACACAGTTGTGCAAGGCGTCTTGGCGCAAAAGTGCTTGTCTGACTCCAGATCAGAAGGTTGCGTGTTTAAATCACATCAAAGTCAAACAATCCCTTCTTTCAGTGCAAGGCTTTTGTGAAAATCAGGAATCATTACTCCTGGACTCAACAAATAGCTCAGCAACAGCACAGTTGTGCAAGGCGTCTTGGTGCAACAGTGCTCGTCTCACTCCAGATCAGAAGGTTGTGTGTTCAAATCACATCGGGGTCAAGCAATACCTTCTTTGAGCGCAAGGTCTTTGTGAAAATCAGGAATCGTTACTGATAGACTCAACAACTTGCTCAGCAACATCACTGTCGTGCAAGGCCTCGTGGCGCAATGGTAGTGTGTCTGACTCCAGATCATAAGGTTGTGTGTTCAAATCACGTTGGGGTCAAACAATCCCTTCTTTGAGTGCAAGGCTTTTGTGAAAATCAGGAATAGTTACTTCTGGACTCAACAAACAGCTCAGCAACAACACAGTTGTGCAAGGCGTCTTGGCGCAACAGTGCTCGTCTGACTCCAGATCAGAAGGTTGCGTGTTCAAATCACGTTGGGGTCAAGCAATCCCTTCTTTGAGTGCAAGGTCTTTGTGAAAATCAGGAATCGTTACTCCTGGACTCAACAAATAGCTCAGTAACATCACAGTTGTGCAAGGCATCTTGGCGCAACAGTGCTCGTCTGACTCCAGATCAGAAGGTTGCATGTTCAAATCACATCGGGGTAAAGCACTCAACAAATAGCTCAGCAACAACACAGTTGTGCAAGGCGTCTTGGCGCAACAGTGCTCGTCTGACTCCAAATTAGAAGGTTGCGTGTTCAATTCATGTCGGGGTCAAGCAATCCCTTCTTTGAGTGCAAGGTCTTTGTAAAAATCAGGAATCGTTACTCCTGGACTCAACAAATAGCTCAGTAACAACACAGTTGTACAAGGCGTCTTGGCGCAACAGTGCTCGTCTGACTCCAAATTAGAAGGTTGCGTGTTCAATTCATGTCGGGGTCAAGCAATCCCTTCTTTGAGTGCAAGGTCTTTGTGAAAATCAGGAATCGTTACTCCTGGACTCAACAAATAGCTCAGTAACATCACAGTTGTGCAAGGCATCTTGGCGCAACAGTGCTCGTCTGACTCCAGATCAGAAGGTTGCATGTTCAAATCACATCGGGGTAAAGCACTCAACAAATAGCTCAGCAACAACACAGTTGTGCAAGGCGTCTTGGCGCAACAGTGCTCGTCTGACTCCAAATTAGAAGGTTGCGTGTTCAATTCATGTCGGGGTCAAGCAATCCCTTCTTTGAGTGCAAGGTCTTTGTAAAAATCAGGAATCGTTACTCCTGGACTCAACAAATAGCTCAGTAACAACACAGTTGTACAAGGCGTCTTGGCGCAACAGTGCTCGTCTGACTCCAAATTAGAAGGTTGCGTGTTCAATTCATGTCGGGGTCAAGCAATCCCTTCTTTGAGTGCAAGGTCTTTGTAAAAATCAGGAATCGTTACTCCTGGACTCAACAAATAGCTCAGTAACAACACAGTTGTACAAGGCGTCTTGGCGCAACAGTGCTCGTCTGACTCCAAATTAGAAGGTTGCGTGTTCAATTCATGTCGGGGTCAAGCAATCCCTACTTTGAGTGCAAGGTCTTTGTAAAAATCAGGAATCGTTACTCCTGGACTCAACAAATAGCTCAGTAACAACACAGTTGTACAAGGCGTCTTGGCGCAACAGTGCTCGTCTGACTCCAGTAACGATTCTTTGTGAAAATCAGGAATCGTTACTGCTAGACTCAACAACTAGCTCAGCAACAACATTGCTGTGCATGGCCTCGTGGCGCAACGGTAGCGCGTCTGACTCCAGATCAGAAGGTTGCGTGTTCAAATCACGTCGGGGTCAAACAATCCCTTCTTTCAGTACAATGATTTTGTGAAAATCAGGAATCGTTGCTCCTGGACTCAACAAATAGCTCAGCAACAACATTGTCGTGCAAGGCCTCGTGGCGCAACAGTGCTCGTCTGACTCCAGATCAGAAGGTTGCATGTTCAAACCACATCGGGGTAAAGCACTCAACAAATAGCTCAGCAACAACACAGTTGTGCAAGGCGTCTTGGCGCAACAGTGCTCGTCTGACTCCAGATCAGAAGGTTGCGTGTTCAAATCACATCGGGGTAAAGCAATCCCCTCTTTGAGTGCAAGGTCTTTGTGAAAATCAGGAACAGTTACTTCTGTACTCAACAAATAGCTCAGCAACAACACAGTTGTGCAAGGCGTCTTGGCGCAACAGTGCTCGTCTGACTCCAGATCAGAAGGTTGCGTGTTCAATTCATGTCGGGGTCAAGCAATCCCTTCTTTGAGTGCAAGGTCTTTGTAAAAATCAGGAATCGTTACTCCTGGACTCAACAAATAGCTCAGTAACAACACAGTTGTACAAGGCGTCTTGGCGCAACAGTGCTCGTCTGACTCCAGATCAGAAGGTTGCGTGTTCAAATCACATTGGGGTAAAGCAATCCCTTCTTTGAGTTTCTTTGTGAAAATCAGGAATCGTTACTGCTAGACTCAACAACTAGCTCAGCAACAACATTGCTGTGCATGGCCTCGTGGCGCAACGGTAGCGCGTCTGACTCCAGATCAGAAGGTTGCATGTTCAAATCACGTCGGGGTCAAACAATCCCTTCTTTCAGTACAATGCTTTTGTGAAAATCAGGAATCATTACTCCTGGACTCAACAAATTGCTCAGCAACAACACAGTTGTGCAAGGCGTCTTGGCGCAAAAGTGCTTGTCTGACTCCAGATCAGAAGGTTGCGTGTTTAAATCACATCAGAGTCAAACAATCCCTTCTTTCAGTGCAAGGCTTTTGTGAAAATCAGGAATCATTACTCCTGGACTCAAAAAATAGCTCAGCAACAACACAGTTGTGCAAGGCGTCTTGGCGCAACAACACAGTTGTGCAAGGCATCTTGGCGCAACAGTACTCGTCTGACTCCAGATCAGAAGGTTGCGTGTTCAAATCACATCGGGGTAAAGCAATCCCTTCTTTGAGTGCAAGGTCTTTGTGAAAATCAGGAATCGTTGCTCCTGGACTCAACAAATAGCTCAGCAACAACACTGTCGTGCAAGGCCTCGTGGCGCAACAGTGCTCGTCTGACTCCAGATCAGAAGGTTGCATGTTCAAATCACATCGGGGTAAAGCACTCAACAAATAGCTCAGCAACAACACAGTTGTGCAAGGTGTCTTGGCGCAACAGTGCTCGTCTGACTCCAGATCAGAAGGTTGCGTGTTCAAATCACATCGGGGTAAAGCAATCCCCCTCTGTGAGTGCAAGGTCTTTGTGAAAATCAGAAATTGTTACTGCTAGACTCAACAAGTAGCAGAGCAGCAGCATTGCTGTGCTGGGCCTCCTGGCGCAACGGTAGTTCGTCTAACTCCAGATTAGAAGGTTGCGTGTTTAAATCACATCAAAGTCAAACAATCCCTTCTTTCAGTGCAAGGCTTTTGTGAAAATCAGGAATCATTACTCCTGGACTCAACAAATAGCTCAGCAACAACACAGTTGTGCAAGGCGTCTTGGCGCAAAAGTGCTTGTCTGACTCCAGATCAGAAGGTTGCGTGTTTAAATCACATCAAAGTCAAACAATCCCTTCTTTCAGTGCAAGGCTTTTGTGAAAATCAGGAATCATTACTCCTGGACTCAACAAATAGCTCAGCAACAGCACAGTTGTGCAAGGCGTCTTGGTGCAACAGTGCTCGTCTCACTCCAGATCAGAAGGTTGTGTGTTCAAATCACATCGGGGTCAAGCAATACCTTCTTTGAGCGCAAGGTCTTTGTGAAAATCAGGAATCGTTACTGATAGACTCAACAACTTGCTCAGCAACATCACTGTCGTGCAAGGCCTCGTGGCGCAATGGTAGTGTGTCTGACTCCAGATCATAAGGTTGTGTGTTCAAATCACGTTGGGGTCAAACAATCCCTTCTTTGAGTGCAAGGCTTTTGTGAAAATCAGGAATAGTTACTTCTGGACTCAACAAACAGCTCAGCAACAACACAGTTGTGCAAGGCGTCTTGGCGCAACAGTGCTCGTCTGACTCCAGATCAGAAGGTTGCGTGTTCAAATCACGTTGGGGTCAAGCAATCCCTTCTTTGAGTGCAAGGTCTTTGTGAAAATCAGGAATCGTTACTCCTGGACTCAACAAATAGCTCAGTAACATCACAGTTGTGCAAGGCATCTTGGCGCAACAGTGCTCGTCTGACTCCAGATCAGAAGGTTGCATGTTCAAATCACATCGGGGTAAAGCACTCAACAAATAGCTCAGCAACAACACAGTTGTGCAAGGCGTCTTGGCGCAACAGTGCTCGTCTGACTCCAAATTAGAAGGTTGCGTGTTCAATTCATGTCGGGGTCAAGCAATCCCTTCTTTGAGTGCAAGGTCTTTGTAAAAATCAGGAATCGTTACTCCTGGACTCAACAAATAGCTCAGTAACAACACAGTTGTACAAGGCGTCTTGGCGCAACAGTGCTCGTCTGACTCCAAATTAGAAGGTTGCGTGTTCAATTCATGTCGGGGTCAAGCAATCCCTTCTTTGAGTGCAAGGTCTTTGTAAAAATCAGGAATCGTTACTCCTGGACTCAACAAATAGCTCAGTAACAACACAGTTGTACAAGGCGTCTTGGCGCAACAGTGCTCGTCTGACTCCAAATTAGAAGGTTGCGTGTTCAATTCATGTCGTGGTCAAGCAATCCCTACTTTGAGTGCAAGGTCTTTGTAAAAATCAGGAATCGTTACTCCTGGACTCAACAAATAGCTCAGTAACAACACAGTTGTACAAGGCGTCTTGGCGCAACAGTGCTCGTCTGACTCCAGTAACGATTCTTTGTGAAAATCAGGAATCGTTACTGCTAGACTCAACAACTAGCTCAGCAACAACATTGCTGTGCATGGCCTCGTGGCGCAACGGTAGCGCGTCTGACTCCAGATCAGAAGGTTGCGTGTTCAAATCACGTCGGGGTCAAACAATCCCTTCTTTCAGTACAATGATTTTGTGAAAATCAGGAATCATTACTCCTGGACTCAACAAATAGCTCAGCAACAACACAGTTGTGCAAGGCGTCTTGGCGCAACAGTGCTCGTCTGACTCCAAATTAGAAGGTTGCGTGTTCAATTCATGTCGGGGTCAAGCAATCCCTTCTTTGAGTGCAAGGTCTTTGTAAAAATCAGGAATCGTTACTCCTGGACTCAACAAATAGCTCAGTAACAACACAGTTGTACAAGGCGTCTTGGCGCAACAGTGCTCGTCTGACTCCAAATTAGAAGGTTGTGTGTTCAATTCATGTCGGGGTCAAGCAATCCCTTCTTTGAGTGCAAGGTCTTTGTAAAAATCAGGAATCGTTACTCCTGGACTCAACAAATAGCTCAGTAACAACACAGTTGTACAAGGCGTCTTGGCGCAACAGTGCTCGTCTGACTCCAGTAACGATTCTTTGTGAAAATCAGGAATCGTTACTGCCAGACTCAACAACTAGCTCAGCAACAACATTGCTGTGCATGGCCTCGTGGCGCAACGGTAGCGCGTCTGACTCCAGATCAGAAGGTTGCGTGTTCAAATCACGTCGGGGTCAAACAATCCCTTCTTTGAGTGCAAGGCTTTTGTGAAAATCAGGAATCATTACTCCTGGACTCAACAAATAGCTCAGCAACAACACATCAGAGTCAAACAATCCCTTCTTTCAGTGCACGGCTTTTGTGAAAATAAGGAATCATTACTCCTGGACTCAATAAATAGCTCAGCAACATCACTGTCGTGCAAGGCCTCGTGGCGCAACGGTAGCACGTCTGACTCCAGATCAGAAGGTTGTGTGTTCAAATCACATCAGGGTCAAGCAATCCCTTCTTTGAGTGCAAGGTCTTTGTGAAAATCAGGAATCGTTACTGATAGACTCAACAACTTGCTCAGCAACATCACTGTTGTGCAAGGCCTCGTGGCGCAACGGTAGTGCGTCTGACTCCAGATCAGAAAGTTGCGTGTTCAAATCATGTCGGGGTTAAACAATCCCTTCTTTGAGTGCAAGGCTTTTGTGAAAATCAGGAATAGTTACTCCTGGACTCAACAAATAGCTCAGCAACAACACAGTTGTGCAAGGCGTCTTGGCGCAACAGTGCTCGTCTGAATCCAGATCAGAAGGTTGCATGTTCAAATCACGTTGGGGTCAAGCAATCCCTTCTTTGAGTGCAAGGTCTTTGTGAAAATCAGGAATCGTTGCTCCTGGACTCAACAAATAGCTCAGCAACATCACATTTGTGCAAGGCGTCTTGGCGCAACAGTGCTCGTCTGACTCCAGATCAGAAGGTTGCATGTTCAAATCACGTCGGGGTAAAGCACTCAACAAATAGCTCAGCAACAACACAGTTGTGCAAGGCGTCTTGGCGCAACAGTGCTCGTCTGACTCCAGATCAGAAGGTTGCGTGTTCAAATCACATTGGGGTAAAGCAATCCCTTCTTTGAGTGCAAGGTCTTTGTGAAAATCAGGAATCGTTACTGCTAGACTCAACAACTAGCTCAGCAACAACATTGCTGTGCATGGCCTCGTGGCGCAACGGTAGCGCGTCTGACTCCAGATCAAAAGGTTGCGTGTTCAAATCACGTCGGGGTCAAACAATCCCTTCTTTCAGTACAATGCTTTTGTGAAAATCAGGAATCATTACTCCTGGACTCAACAAATTGCTCAGCAACAACACAGTTGTGCAAGGCGTCTTGGCGCAAAAGTGCTTGTCTGACTCCAGATCAGAAGGTTGCGTGTTTAAATCACATCAGAGTCAAACAATCCCTTCTTTCAGTGCAAGGCTTTTGTGAAAATCAGGAATCATTACTCCTGGACTCAAAAAATAGCTCAGCAACAACACAGTTGTGCAAGGCGTCTTGGCGCAACAACACAGTTGTGCAAGGCATCTTGGCGCAACAGTACTCGTCTGACTCCAGATCAGAAGGTTGCGTGTTCAAATCACATCGGGGTAAAGCAATCCCTTCTTTGAGTGCAAGGTCTTTGTGAAAATCAGGAATCGTTGCTCCTGGACTCAACAAAATAGCTCAGCAACAACACTGTCGTGCAAGGCCTCGTGGCGCAACAGTGCTCGTCTGACTCCAGATCAGAAGGTTGCATGTTCAAATCACATCGGGGTAAAGCACTCAACAAATAGCTCAGCAACAACACAGTTGTGCAAGGTGTCTTGGCGCAACAGTGCTCGTCTGACTCCAGATCAGAAGGTTGCGTATTCAAATCACATCGGGGTCAAACAATCCCTTCTTTGAGTGCAAGGCTTTTGTGAAAATCAGAAATCATTACTCCTGGACTCAACAAATAGCTCAGCAACAACACATCAGAGTCAAACAATCCCTTCTTTCAGTGCAAGGCTTTTGTGAAAATAAGGAATCATTACTCCTGGACTCAATAAATAGCTCAGCAACATCACTGTCGTGCAAGGCCTCGTGGCGCAACAGTGCTCGTCTGACTCCAGATCAGAAGGTTGCGTGTTCAAATCATGTCAGGGTAAGGCAATCCCTTCTTTGAGTGCAAGGTCTTTGTAAAAATCAGGAATCGTTACTCCTGGACTCAACAAATAGCTCAGTAACAACACAGTTGTAAAAGGCGTCTTGATGCAACAGTGCTTGTCTGACTCCAGATCAGAAGGTTGCGTGTTCAAATCACATTGGGGTAAAGCAATCAACAAATGCATGGCCTCGTGGCGCAATGGTAGCGCGTCTGACTCCAGATCAGAAGGTTGCGTGTTCAAATCACATCGGGGTAAAGCAATCCCTTCTTTGAGTGTAAGGTCTTTGTGAAAATCAGGAATCGTTGCTCCTGGACTCAACAAATAGCTCAGCAACAACATTGTCGTGCAAGGCGTCTTGGCGCAAAAGTGCTTGTCTGACTCCAGATCAGAAGGTTGTGTGTTTAAATCACATCAGAGTCAAACAATCCCTTCTTTCAGTGCAAGGCTTTTGTGAAAATCAGGAATCATTACTCCTGGACTCAAAAAATAGCTCAGCAACAACACAGTTGTGCAAGGCGTCTTGGCGCAACAGCGCCCGTCTGACTCCAGATCAGAACGTTGTGTGTTCAAATCACATCGGGGTAAAGCAATCCCTTCTTTGAGTGCAAGGTCTTTGTGAAAATCAGGAATCGTTACTGCTAGACTCAACAATTTTCTCAGCAAAATCAGTGACGTGCAAGGCCTTGTGGCGCAACGGAAGCGCGTCTGACTCCAGATCAGAACGTTGTGTGTTCAAATCATGTCGGGGTCAAATAATCCTTTCTTTGAGTGCAAGGCATTTGTGAAAATCAGGAATCGTTACTCCTGGACTCAATAAATAGCTCAGCAACAACACAGTTGTGCAAGGCGTCTTGGCGCAACAGTTCTCGTCTGACTCCAGGTCAGAAGGTTGCGTGTTCAAATCACATCGGGGTAAAGCAATCCCTTCTTTGAGTGTAAGGTCTTTGTGAAAATCAGGAATCGTTGCTCCTGGACTCAACAAATAGCTCAGCAACAACATTGTCGTGCAAGGCCTCGTGGCGCAACAGTGCTCGTCTGACTCCAGATCAGAAGGTTGCATGTTCAAACCACATCGGGGTAAAGCACTCAACAAATAGCTCAGCAACAACACAGTTGTGCAAGGCGTCTTGGCGCAACAGTGCTCGTCTGACTCCAGATCAGAAGGTTGCGTGTTCAAATCACATCGGGGTAAAGCAATCCCCTCTTTGAGTGCAAGGTCTTTGTGAAAATCAGGAACAGTTACTTCTGTACTCAACAAATAGCTCAGCAACAACACAGTTGTGCAAGGCGTCTTGGCGCAACAGTGCTCGTCTGACTCCAGATCAGAAGGTTGCGTGTTCAATTCATGTCGGGGTCAAGCAATCCCTTCTTTGAGTGCAAGGTCTTTGTAAAAATCAGGAATCGTTACTCCTGGACTCAACAAATAGCTCAGTAACAACACAGTTGTACAAGGCGTCTTGGCGCAACAGTGCTCGTCTGACTCCAGATCAGAAGGTTGCGTGTTCAAATCACATTGGGGTAAAGCAATCCCTTCTTTGAGTTTCTTTGTGAAAATCAGGAATCGTTACTGCTAGACTCAACAACTAGCTCAGCAACAACATTGCTGTGCATGGCCTCGTGGCGCAACGGTAGCGCGTCTGACTCCAGATCAGAAGGTTGCGTGTTCAAATCACGTCGGGGTCAAACAATCCCTTCTTTCAGTACAATGCTTTTGTGAAAATCAGGAATCATTACTCCTGGACTCAACAAATTGCTCAGCAACAACACAGTTGTGCAAGGCGTCTTGGCGCAAAAGTGCTTGTCTGACTCCAGATCAGAAGGTTGCGTGTTTAAATCACATCAGAGTCAAACAATCCCTTCTTTCAGTGCAAGGCTTTTGTGAAAATCAGGAATCATTACTCCTGGACTCAAAAAATAGCTCAGCAACAACACAGTTGTGCAAGGCGTCTTGGCGCAACAACACAGTTGTGCAAGGCATCTTGGCGCAACAGTACTCGTCTGACTCCAGATCAGAAGGTTGCGTGTTCAAATCACATCGGGGTAAAGCAATCCCTTCTTTGAGTGCAAGGTCTTTGTGAAAATCAGGAATCGTTGCTCCTGGACTCAACAAATAGCTCAGCAACAACACTGTCGTGCAAGGCCTCGTGGCGCAACAGTGCTCGTCTGACTCCAGATCAGAAGGTTGCATGTTCAAATCACATCGGGGTAAAGCACTCAACAAATAGCTCAGCAACAACACAGTTGTGCAAGGTGTCTTGGCGCAACAGTGCTCGTCTGACTCCAGATCAGAAGGTTGCGTGTTCAAATCACATCGGGGTAAAGCAATCCCCCTCTGTGAGTGCAAGGTCTTTGTGAAAATCAGAAATTGTTACTGCTAGACTCAACAAGTAGCAGAGCAGCAGCATTGCTGTGCTGGGCCTCCTGGCGCAACGGTAGTTCGTCTAACTCCAGATTAGAAGGTTGCGTGTTTAAATCACATCAAAGTCAAACAATCCCTTCTTTCAGTGCAAGGCTTTTGTGAAAATCAGGAATCATTACTCCTGGACTCAACAAATAGCTCAGCAACAACACAGTTGTGCAAGGCGTCTTGGCGCAAAAGTGCTTGTCTGACTCCAGATCAGAAGGTTGCGTGTTTAAATCACATCAAAGTCAAACAATCCCTTCTTTCAGTGCAAGGCTTTTGTGAAAATCAGGAATCATTACTCCTGGACTCAACAAATAGCTCAGCAACAGCACAGTTGTGCAAGGCGTCTTGGTGCAACAGTGCTCGTCTCACTCCAGATCAGAAGGTTGTGTGTTCAAATCACATCGGGGTCAAGCAATACCTTCTTTGAGCGCAAGGTCTTTGTGAAAATCAGGAATCGTTACTGATAGACTCAACAACTTGCTCAGCAACATCACTGTCGTGCAAGGCCTCGTGGCGCAATGGTAGTGTGTCTGACTCCAGATCATAAGGTTGTGTGTTCAAATCACGTTGGGGTCAAACAATCCCTTCTTTGAGTGCAAGGCTTTTGTGAAAATCAGGAATAGTTACTTCTGGACTCAACAAACAGCTCAGCAACAACACAGTTGTGCAAGGCGTCTTGGCGCAACAGTGCTCGTCTGACTCCAGATCAGAAGGTTGCGTGTTCAAATCACGTTGGGGTCAAGCAATCCCTTCTTTGAGTGCAAGGTCTTTGTGAAAATCAGGAATCGTTACTCCTGGACTCAACAAATAGCTCAGTAACATCACAGTTGTGCAAGGCATCTTGGCGCAACAGTGCTCGTCTGACTCCAGATCAGAAGGTTGCATGTTCAAATCACATCGGGGTAAAGCACTCAACAAATAGCTCAGCAACAACACAGTTGTGCAAGGCGTCTTGGCGCAACAGTGCTCGTCTGACTCCAAATTAGAAGGTTGCGTGTTCAATTCATGTCGGGGTCAAGCAATCCCTTCTTTGAGTGCAAGGTCTTTGTAAAAATCAGGAATCGTTACTCCTGGACTCAACAAATAGCTCAGTAACAACACAGTTGTACAAGGCGTCTTGGCGCAACAGTGCTCGTCTGACTCCAAATTAGAAGGTTGCGTGTTCAATTCATGTCGGGGTCAAGCAATCCCTTCTTTGAGTGCAAGGTCTTTGTAAAAATCAGGAATCGTTACTCCTGGACTCAACAAATAGCTCAGTAACAACACAGTTGTACAAGGCGTCTTGGCGCAACAGTGCTCGTCTGACTCCAAATTAGAAGGTTGCGTGTTCAATTCATGTCGGGGTCAAGCAATCCCTACTTTGAGTGCAAGGTCTTTGTAAAAATCAGGAATCGTTACTCCTGGACTCAACAAATAGCTCAGTAACAACACAGTTGTACAAGGCGTCTTGGCGCAACAGTGCTCGTCTGACTCCAGTAACGATTCTTTGTGAAAATCAGGAATCGTTACTGCTAGACTCAACAACTAGCTCAGCAACAACATTGCTGTGCATGGCCTCGTGGCGCAACGGTAGCGCGTCTGACTCCAGATCAGAAGGTTGCGTGTTCAAATCACGTCGGGGTCAAACAATCCCTTCTTTCAGTACAATGATTTTGTGAAAATCAGGAATCGTTGCTCCTGGACTCAACAAATAGCTCAGCAACAACATTGTCGTGCAAGGCCTCGTGGCGCAACAGTGCTCGTCTGACTCCAGATCAGAAGGTTGCATGTTCAAACCACATCGGGGTAAAGCACTCAACAAATAGCTCAGCAACAACACAGTTGTGCAAGGCGTCTTGGCGCAACAGTGCTCGTCTGACTCCAGATCAGAAGGTTGCGTGTTCAAATCACATCGGGGTAAAGCAATCCCCTCTTTGAGTGCAAGGTCTTTGTGAAAATCAGGAACAGTTACTTCTGTACTCAACAAATAGCTCAGCAACAACACAGTTGTGCAAGGCGTCTTGGCGCAACAGTGCTCGTCTGACTCCAGATCAGAAGGTTGCGTGTTCAATTCATGTCGGGGTCAAGCAATCCCTTCTTTGAGTGCAAGGTCTTTGTAAAAATCAGGAATCGTTACTCCTGGACTCAACAAATAGCTCAGTAACAACACAGTTGTACAAGGCGTCTTGGTGCAACAGTGCTCGTCTGACTCCAGATCAGAAGGTTGCGTGTTCAAATCACATTGGGGTAAAGCAATCCCTTCTTTGAGTTTCTTTGTGAAAATCAGGAATCGTTACTGCTAGACTCAACAACTAGCTCAGCAACAACATTGCTGTGCATGGCCTCGTGGCGCAACGGTAGCGCGTCTGACTCCAGATCAGAAGGTTGCATGTTCAAATCACGTCGGGGTCAAACAATCCCTTCTTTCAGTACAATGCTTTTGTGAAAATCAGGAATCATTACTCCTGGACTCAACAAATTGCTCAGCAACAACACAGTTGTGCAAGGCGTCTTGGCGCAAAAGTGCTTGTCTGACTCCAGATCAGAAGGTTGCGTGTTTAAATCACATCAGAGTCAAACAATCCCTTCTTTCAGTGCAAGGCTTTTGTGAAAATCAGGAATCATTACTCCTGGACTCAAAAAATAGCTCAGCAACAACACAGTTGTGCAAGGCGTCTTGGCGCAACAACACAGTTGTGCAAGGCATCTTGGCGCAACAGTACTCGTCTGACTCCAGATCAGAAGGTTGCGTGTTCAAATCACATCGGGGTAAAGCAATCCCTTCTTTGAGTGCAAGGTCTTTGTGAAAATCAGGAATCGTTGCTCCTGGACTCAACAAATAGCTCAGCAACAACACTGTCGTGCAAGGCCTCGTGGCGCAACAGTGCTCGTCTGACTCCAGATCAGAAGGTTGCATGTTCAAATCACATCGGGGTAAAGCACTCAACAAATAGCTCAGCAACAACACAGTTGTGCAAGGTGTCTTGGCGCAACAGTGCTCGTCTGACTCCAGATCAGAAGGTTGCGTGTTCAAATCACATCGGGGTAAAGCAATCCCCCTCTGTGAGTGCAAGGTCTTTGTGAAAATCAGAAATTGTTACTGCTAGACTCAACAAGTAGCAGAGCAGCAGCATTGCTGTGCTGGGCCTCCTGGCGCAACGGTAGTTCGTCTAACTCCAGATTAGAAGGTTGCGTGTTTAAATCACATCAAAGTCAAACAATCCCTTCTTTCAGTGCAAGGCTTTTGTGAAAATCAGGAATCATTACTCCTGGACTCAACAAATAGCTCAGCAACAACACAGTTGTGCAAGGCGTCTTGGCGCAAAAGTGCTTGTCTGACTCCAGATCAGAAGGTTGCGTGTTTAAATCACATCAAAGTCAAACAATCCCTTCTTTCAGTGCAAGGCTTTTGTGAAAATCAGGAATCATTACTCCTGGACTCAACAAATAGCTCAGCAACAGCACAGTTGTGCAAGGCGTCTTGGTGCAACAGTGCTCGTCTCACTCCAGATCAGAAGGTTGTGTGTTCAAATCACATCGGGGTCAAGCAATACCTTCTTTGAGCGCAAGGTCTTTGTGAAAATCAGGAATCGTTACTGATAGACTCAACAACTTGCTCAGCAACATCACTGTCGTGCAAGGCCTCGTGGCGCAATGGTAGTGTGTCTGACTCCAGATCATAAGGTTGTGTGTTCAAATCACGTTGGGGTCAAACAATCCCTTCTTTGAGTGCAAGGCTTTTGTGAAAATCAGGAATAGTTACTTCTGGACTCAACAAACAGCTCAGCAACAACACAGTTGTGCAAGGCGTCTTGGCGCAACAGTGCTCGTCTGACTCCAGATCAGAAGGTTGCGTGTTCAAATCACGTTGGGGTCAAGCAATCCCTTCTTTGAGTGCAAGGTCTTTGTGAAAATCAGGAATCGTTACTCCTGGACTCAACAAATAGCTCAGTAACATCACAGTTGTGCAAGGCATCTTGGCGCAACAGTGCTCGTCTGACTCCAGATCAGAAGGTTGCATGTTCAAATCACATCGGGGTAAAGCACTCAACAAATAGCTCAGCAACAACACAGTTGTGCAAGGCGTCTTGGCGCAACAGTGCTCGTCTGACTCCAAATTAGAAGGTTGCGTGTTCAATTCATGTCGGGGTCAAGCAATCCCTTCTTTGAGTGCAAGGTCTTTGTAAAAATCAGGAATCGTTACTCCTGGACTCAACAAATAGCTCAGTAACAACACAGTTGTACAAGGCGTCTTGGCGCAACAGTGCTCGTCTGACTCCAAATTAGAAGGTTGCGTGTTCAATTCATGTCGGGGTCAAGCAATCCCTTCTTTGAGTGCAAGGTCTTTGTAAAAATCAGGAATCGTTACTCCTGGACTCAACAAATAGCTCAGTAACAACACAGTTGTACAAGGCGTCTTGGCGCAACAGTGCTCGTCTGACTCCAAATTAGAAGGTTGCGTGTTCAATTCATGTCGGGGTCAAGCAATCCCTACTTTGAGTGCAAGGTCTTTGTAAAAATCAGGAATCGTTACTCCTGGACTCAACAAATAGCTCAGTAACAACACAGTTGTACAAGGCGTCTTGGCGCAACAGTGCTCGTCTGACTCCAGTAACGATTCTTTGTGAAAATCAGGAATCGTTACTGCTAGACTCAACAACTAGCTCAGCAACAACATTGCTGTGCATGGCCTCGTGGCGCAACGGTAGCGCGTCTGACTCCAGATCAGAAGGTTGCGTGTTCAAATCACGTCGGGGTCAAACAATCCCTTCTTTCAGTACAATGATTTTGTGAAAATCAGGAATCATTACTCCTGGACTCAACAAATAGCTCAGCAACAACACAGTTGTGCAAGGCGTCTTGGCGCAACAGTGCTCGTCTGACTCCAAATTAGAAGGTTGCGTGTTCAATTCATGTCGGGGTCAAGCAATCCCTTCTTTGAGTGCAAGGTCTTTGTAAAAATCAGGAATCGTTACTCCTGGACTCAACAAATAGCTCAGTAACAACACAGTTGTACAAGGCGTCTTGGCGCAACAGTGCTCGTCTGACTCCAAATTAGAAGGTTGTGTGTTCAATTCATGTCGGGGTCAAGCAATCCCTTCTTTGAGTGCAAGGTCTTTGTAAAAATCAGGAATCGTTACTCCTGGACTCAACAAATAGCTCAGTAACAACACAGTTGTACAAGGCGTCTTGGCGCAACAGTGCTCGTCTGACTCCAGTAACGATTCTTTGTGAAAATCAGGAATCGTTACTGCCAGACTCAACAACTAGCTCAGCAACAACATTGCTGTGCATGGCCTCGTGGCGCAACGGTAGCGCGTCTGACTCCAGATCAGAAGGTTGCGTGTTCAAATCACGTCGGGGTCAAACAATCCCTTCTTTGAGTGCAAGGCTTTTGTGAAAATCAGGAATCATTACTCCTGGACTCAACAAATAGCTCAGCAACAACACATCAGAGTCAAACAATCCCTTCTTTCAGTGCACGGCTTTTGTGAAAATAAGGAATCATTACTCCTGGACTCAATAAATAGCTCAGCAACATCACTGTCGTGCAAGGCCTCGTGGCGCAACGGTAGCACGTCTGACTCCAGATCAGAAGGTTGTGTGTTCAAATCACATCAGGGTCAAGCAATCCCTTCTTTGAGTGCAAGGTCTTTGTGAAAATCAGGAATCGTTACTGATAGACTCAACAACTTGCTCAGCAACATCACTGTTGTGCAAGGCCTCGTGGCGCAACGGTAGTGCGTCTGACTCCAGATCAGAAAGTTGCGTGTTCAAATCATGTCGGGGTTAAACAATCCCTTCTTTGAGTGCAAGGCTTTTGTGAAAATCAGGAATAGTTACTCCTGGACTCAACAAATAGCTCAGCAACAACACAGTTGTGCAAGGCGTCTTGGCGCAACAGTGCTCGTCTGAATCCAGATCAGAAGGTTGCATGTTCAAATCACGTTGGGGTCAAGCAATCCCTTCTTTGAGTGCAAGGTCTTTGTGAAAATCAGGAATCGTTGCTCCTGGACTCAACAAATAGCTCAGCAACATCACATTTGTGCAAGGCGTCTTGGCGCAACAGTGCTCGTCTGACTCCAGATCAGAAGGTTGCATGTTCAAATCACGTCGGGGTAAAGCACTCAACAAATAGCTCAGCAACAACACAGTTGTGCAAGGCGTCTTGGCGCAACAGTGCTCGTCTGACTCCAAATTAGAAGGTTGCGTGTTCAAATCATGTCAGGGTAAAGCAATCCCTTCTTTGAGTGCAAGGTCTTTGTAAAAATCAGGAATCGTTACTCCTGGACTCAACAAATAGCTCAGTAACAACACAGTTGTAAAAGGCGTCTTGATGCAACAGTGCTCGTCTGACTCCAGATCAGAAGGTTGCGTGTTCAAATCACATTGGGGTAAAGCAATCAACAACTAGCTCAGCAACAACATTGCTGTGCATGGCCTCGTGGCGCAATGGTAGCGCGTCTGACTCCAGATCAGAAGGTTGCGTGTTCAAATCACGTCGGGGTCAAACAATCTCTTCTTTCAGTACAAGGCTTTTGTGGAAATCAGGAATCATTACTCCTGGACTCAACAAATAGCTCAGCAAAAACACAGTTGTGCAAGGCGTCTTGGCGCAAAAGTGCTTGTCTGACTCCAGATCAGAAGGTTGTGTGTTTAAATCACATCAGAGTCAAACAATCCCTTCTTTCAGTGCAAGGCTTTTGTGAAAATCAGGAATCATTACTCCTGGACTCAAAAAATAGCTCAGCAACAACACAGTTGTGCAAGGCGTCTTGGCGCAACAACACATTTGTGCAAGGCGTCTTGGCGCAACAGTTCTCATCTGACTCCAGATCAGAAGGTTGTGTGTTCAAATCACATCGGGGTAAAGCAATCCCTTCTTTGAGTGCAAGGTCTTTGTGAAAATAAGGAATCGTTACTCATGGACTCAACAAATAGCTCAGCAACAACACAGTTGTGCAAGGCGTCTTGGTGCAACAGTCCTCGTCTCACTCCAGATCAGAAGGTTGTGTGTTCAAATCACATCAGAGTCAAACAATCCCTTCTTTCAGTGCAAGGCTTTTGTGAAAATCAGGAATCATTACTCCTGGACTCAATAAATAGCTCAGCAACATCACTGTGGTGCAAGGCCTCGTGGCGCAACGGTAGCGCATCTGACTCCAAATCAGAAGGTTGCGTGTTCAAATCACGTCGGGGTCAAACAATCTCTTCTTTGAGTGCAAGGCTTTTGTGAAAATAAGGAATTGTTACTCCTGGACTCAACAAATAGCTCAGCAACAACACAGTTGTGCAAGTCGTCTTGGTGCAACAGTGCTTGTCTCACTCCAGATCAGAAGGTGGCTTGTTCAAATCACATCAGAGTCAAACAATCACTTCTTTCAGTGCAAGGCTTTTGTGAAAATAAGGAATAATTACTCCTGGACTCAACAAATAGCTCAGCAACAACACAGTTGTGCACGGCGTCTTGGCGCAACAACACAGTTGTGCAAGGCGTCTTGGCGCAACAGTGCTCGTCTGACTCCAGATCAGAAGGTTGTGTGTTCAAATCACATCGGGGTCAAGCAATCCCTTCTTTGAGTGCAAGGTCTTTGTGAAAATCAGGAATCGTTACTGATAGACTCAACAACTTGCTCAGCAACATCACTGTCGTGCAAGGCCTCGTGGCGCAACGGTAGTGCGTCTGTCTCCAGATCAGAAGGTTGTGTGTTCAAATCACGTCGGGGTCAAACAATCCCTTCTTTGAGTGCAAGGCTTTTGTGAAAATCAGGAATAGTTACTCCTGGACTCAACAAATAGCTCAGCAACAACACAATTGTGCAAGGCGTCTTGGCGCAAAAGTGCTCGTCTGACTCCAGATCAGAAGGTTGCGTGTTCAAATCACGTTGGGGTCAAGCAATCCCTTCTTTGAGTGCAAGGTCTTTGTGAAAATCAGGAATCGTTGCTCCTGGACTCAACAAATAGCTCAGCAACATCACAGTGGTGCAAGGCGTCTTGGCGCAACAACACATTTGTGCAAGGCGTCTTGGCGCAACAGTGCTCGTCTGACTCCAGATCAGAAGGTTGCGTGTTCAAATCACATCGGGGTCAAGCAATCCCTTCTTTGAGTGCAAGGTCTTTGTGAAAATCAGGAATCGTTACTGATAGACTCAACAACTTGCTAGCAACATCACTGTCGTGCAAGGCCTCCAGATCAGAAGGTTGTGTGTTCAAATCACATCAGAGTCAAACAATCCCTTCTTTCAGTGCAAGGCTTTTGTGAAAATAAGGAACCATTACTCCTGGACTCAAAAAATAGCTCAGCAAACAACACAGTTGTGCAAGGCGTCTTGGCGCAACAACACAGTTGTGCAAGGCATCTTGGCGCAACAGTGCTCGTCTGACTCCAGATCAGAACGTTGTGTGTTCAAATCACATCGGGGTAAAGCAATCCCTTCTTTGAGTGCAAGGTCTTTGTGAAAATCAGGAATCGTTACTGCTAGACTCAACAACTTGCTCAGCAAATTCAGTGATGTGCAAGGCCTTGTGGCGCAACGGTAGCGCGTCTGACTCCATATCAGAAGGTTGTGTGTTCAAATCATGTCGGGGTCAAACAATCCTTTCTTTGAGTGCAAGGCATTTGTGAAAATCAGGAATCCTTACTCCTAGATTCAAGTTATTGCTAGATTTGTAACACAGCAGAGACCCTACACTGCTGTGCTGGGTCTTGTGGTGCAATAGTAGCTCGTCTGACTCCTGATTAGAAGTTTGTGTGTTCAAATCACATTGGGGTCATATGTTGGGTTCTTCATATACCTCCCTGCTTACAAGGTGACATATAACTGGTTTTTTTTATCCCCATCTCTTCTACTGCTCGAAAATTGTGTAGTTACAAAACCAGTCTGTACATACAAACCAAAATCATCCTAAGAACTACAAAAATGTGTGTCAAGAGCAGCCTATTGAAGATGCCCTTAGAATCAGATGCCCTGAATCACCCTTCAGGACCTCGTGGCGCAACGGTAGCGTGCCTGACGCCAGGGGCCTCATTTGTAAAACGTGCGTACGCACAGATTTGATCTTAGAGTGTGCGTACGCTAAAATCCACGGCAAAGTTCATATTTATGAAAATGGTCTTTGACGTGGAAAAGTGCTTACCGCCACGTCAGGGTCTGTGTAGACGTACGCACTTTTTCTTGTGGCAGAGTCGGAGTACTGCAGATATTTGGAAATTTATAAGCAGTAGCAGTAATAATTATAATAATAATTATTATTATTATCCTGATAATAGTTATTTTCCCTAATAATAGTTATTTTTCCTGACAGAGCGGGGCAGAAAGTAACACAGGGTTTCACTTTAAAACTTTCCACACATCATGACGAAACTTAGTGTATTTAGTTGTTGCCATATCAACAGTATATAGAGAAAAAAATGCGCCAAAATTCAAAAATCTTCGGAAGATATCACTGAACATTTATTTAACCATAGCAAAAGTAAATTTCTTAAGTTAATTTTTCATCTCTGTTTTTCGTGTTTATTTAAAATTAGACAAATCTGATATTATTTTAATCTTATATCTGTAATTTAACAGTTGCAATAGTTCTTTAATACTTAACCAGCAGAAGACACTAAATCCCAGTTGTGCAGGTGGGGCATGTTGTAACACTGCGTTATAATGTGCCCCTATTAGAATTATGCTATTCTATTCTATTTTTTTATGAATAGTATAGTCAATGTTCAGAAATTATTAATTATTATGAACTATGCTGTATGTGTTTTGCAGTGTGTTTGTTGTTTTAATTAATAAAAAATGCCATCATTTTATATGAAAAAATTGTATTTTATTGACAAAATATTTTAGTTTGTCTTGGATTTTTTTTGATTAGATAAGATAACATTTTAAGCTGTCATATGGTCTTGTTACCTATGGGGCATGTTGTCACATTTCACTTCCATTCTTTTGGGGTAAATCAAGAAAAAAGTATACACTGTATTAATGAAACAAAACCACATAATTGTACTAGACATGTGTGAAATTGATGTGATATATAGGAATAAAATAAATAGGCTTACATGAAATATGTTTCACTTACATAATTAACACATTAACAAAACGAAAGAAAAACAAGTGTAGGCTACACTGACTGACGCGCTCCACAAGTTAAAGGAAATGTTTTACAAATTAAAGCACAATATTTTGTTTTTATTGTGAGTGTACACAAATAAAAGTAAACCAGCAGTTTCGGGGGGGAACTGTTTCTCAACAGTTCTGACTGATATTTAGCGTACCTTAACCACGCAGCAAACGTTTTAAAAATAGCCTGAAAAAATAACTGTAATAATTAATCAATTATAAGAATACCTATATAAGTAATACAATTTTTTTGCTGCTCGCCATTCTCAAGTAAAAAATGTGGACGCTGAATGGTGCTCTTTTATATGCTGATGATATTAATTAGGGGGCGTTTACAAGGCGGAGATCTGAAAACATTCAGCTGCGAACAATTTCAAGATCATTTGCGATTTATATATTTCACATGCGAAAGAGAGGCGTACGCAGGTTTTTTTGTGCGTACGTTCGTTTTTCGGAATCACACGTACGCACATTTGAGAAATGATCTTAGATCAAACGTAGGACAGTCTCTACACAACATTTTATATATGAGGCCCCAGATCAGAAGGTTGTGTGTTCAAATCACGTCGGGGTCATATACTGTCTCCCTCATATACCAGTTAACTCTGCTTACAAAGTGCCTTGTGACAGCTTTTTTTATCCCTATCTCTTCTACGGTAGTGCAACCAGACAATCAGGACCTCGTGGCGCAACAGTAGCGCGTCTGACTCCAAATCAGAAGGTTGCTTGTGCAAATCATTTTGGGGTCAAGCAATCCCTTCTTTGAGTGCAAGGTCTTTGTAAAAATCAGGAATCGTTACTGCTAGACTCAGCAACAGCATGGTTGTGCTGGTCCTCGTGGTGCAACGGTAGTGTGTCTGACTCCAAATCAGAAGGTTATGTGTTCAAATCATGTTGGGGTCATATACTGTCTTCTTCATATACCAATTCACTCTGCCTACAAAGTGCCTTGTGACAGCTTTTTTTTATCCCTATCTCTTCTACGGTAGCGTGACTAGACACTCAGGACCTTGTGGCACAACATTAGGACGTCTGACTCCAGATCTTGTCAAATCATGTCAGGGTCAAGTCATCTTTATTTTTATAGCACTTTTTACAATGCCAATTGTTTCAAAGCAGCTTTCAAGTGTTAACAGGAAAATAATGCAACAGAATTTGATTCGGCTGTACAGCCGCTCTGGAGAAAACAGTGATGTCATCCAGCTCATTTCAATTATCATATAGTGTCAATGCGGGCAGATCAGTAATATAGTTGAATATTTACTGTAGTGTCCCCAACTAAGCAAGCCAAAAGCCAAAGGCAACAGAGGCGACGGTGGCAAGGAACCAAAACTCCATCAGGTGACAAAATGGAGAAAAAAACCTTGGGAGAAACCAGGCTCAGTCGGGGCGCCAGTTCTCCTCTGGCCAACGAACAAACAGTGTATGATTATGATTCAGGCAACATTAAAGGTCAGAAGTCATATTAGGAATATTCAGAATATTTGTCCAGTTCCATCTGATTGAAGATCGAAGTCATCACGCCGGAGACGAGTTTATTGATGATGTCGTGCCGATGAGGCCGTCACAGAGGAGAGTCTAGTTGACACGGTCTCTGCAGACACTTCAGGGATGCGTTGGTCGCGTCTAGTGCAGGTCCACCATCTGATCTGGATACGGCCCGGATCCGACTGACTACAGTAAACCTTTTAAAAAACCCTAAAAAAAAGAGACTAACATTAGCGTAGATGCCATTCTTCTTATGATGTAACGAGTACATCAGGTGTTATGGGAAGTGTTCCCGGTTCCGGCTGACCTAGTTAGTGCAGCCTAACAATCATTTAACTGATTTGAATAATATAAATTAAAAATGTTTTATGTGTATGCTATAGTAAAGAGATGTGTTTTTAGTCTAGATTTAAACTGACAGAGTGTGTCTGCTTCCCGAACAATGCTAGGAAGACTGTTCCAGAGTTTAGCTGCTAAATAGGAAAAGGATCGACCGCCAGCAGTTGATTTTGATATTCTAGGTATTATCGACTGGCCAGAATTTTGAGAACGCAATAGACGTGATGGAGTATAATGCGTTAAGAGCTCGCTCAAGTACTGGGGAGCTAAACCATTTAGTGCTTTGTAAGTAATTAGCAAGATTTTAAAATTTATACGAAGTTTAATATGGTCATACTCAGTGGGCGAAATACCGTCAATATTCGGGGGGGTTAGTAATTAAAGTCATTACTGCTGTGCTGTTTGCAAACGTCAGAAGTTGAAGCTTTATTTCTTGTTAATTTAGCCACTGTATCAAATAAATACCTAGGGTTGTGTTTGTTTTCTTCTAAGAGAGTCGAAAAATAAGCAGATCTAGCAGTTTTTACGGCCTTTCTGTATGCGATCATGCTCTCTTTCCACTAAATGCGAAAAACTTCCAGTTTTGTTTTCTTCCAGCTGCTCTCCATTTTTCTGGCTGCTGTTTTAAGGGCCCGAGTGTGCTCGTTGTACCACGACGTTGGACTATTTTCGTTAATCTTCTTTAAGCGCAGAGGAGCAACTGTGTCTAAAGTGCTGGAAAAGAGAGAGTCAATAGTTTCTGTTGCAACATCGAGTTCCTCTAGGCTATCTGGGATGCTGAGGAGATGGAACTGATGAGGAATATTATTTACAAAGCAATCTTTAGTGGCAGTGGTGATAGTCCTGCAATATTTGAAACGAGGGGACGGCTTTGCAGCCTTTGCTAAATTAAGTATACAGGATACTAGGTAATGATCTGAGATGTCGTCGCTCTGCTGTAGAATTTCAACGATATCAACATTTATTCCATGTGACAATATTAGGTCTAAAGTATGATTACGACGATGAGTGGGGCCTGACACGTGTTGCCTAACTCCAATAGAGTTTAGAATGTCTGTAAATGCCAATCCCAATGCGTCTTTTTCATTGTCTACATGGATATTAAAATCAGCAACAATTAGTACTTTATCTGCAGCCAGTACTAACTCTGATAGAAAATCTGCAAATTCTTTGGTAAAGTCTGTATGGTGCCCTGGTGGCCTGTATACAGTAGCCAGCACAAATGTCAAATGGGATTTATCATTTACACTACATAACGTTACATAAAGCACCAAAACTTCAAAAGAATTATATTTGAAACCAGACTTCTGAGTAATACTGAAGATATTATTATAAATTACAGCAACACCTCCCCCTTTGCCTTTCAGACGTGGCTCATGTTTATAACAATAATCTTGAGGGGTGGACTCATTTAAAGTAATGTAATCGTCAGGTTTTAGCCAGGTTTCTGTCAAACACAGCACATCTAGGTTATGATCTGTAATCATATCATTAACAATAAGCGCTTTTGAGGGAAGGGATCGAATATTCAGCAGCCCGAGTTTTATCATTTGTTCATCTGTATTATATCTGTTTTTTATTTGTTGAACATCAATTAAATTTTTACCATTAAATGGTTTTGATGTTTTTTTTGTATTTACTAATTCAGGGAACAGACACAGTCTCTATGTGATAATATCTAGGTGAAAGAGTCTCTATGTGCTGGGATTTATCTGACTTCTGTGACGTGAGACAGCTAGCAGGCGGTCGGGTAAGCCAGTCCGTCTGCTTCCTGACCTGGGCCCCAGTTAGTCAAGGTTCAGCTCTAAGACTATGTGCCAAATTATTAGAGAAAAGAGCGGCACCATCCCAGGAGGGATGAATACCATCTCTTTTTAACAGGTCAGGTCTGCCCCAAAAGCTTTTCCAATTGTCTATGAACCCTATGTTATTCTGCGGACACCACTTAGACAACCAGACATTGAGTGATGATAGTCTGCTAAGTATCTCATCACTCAGCCTAACGGGGCGCGGGCCAGAACAAAAAACTGTAGCTGCCATCGTACTTGCGAGTTCACACACCTCTTTAATGTTAATTTTGGTGATCTCCGACTGGCGAAGTCGAACATCATTAGTGCCAACGTGAATAATAATCTTAGAGAATTTACGATTAGCATTAGCCAGCACTTTTAAATTTGCTTTGATGTCAGGCGCTCTGGCTCCCGGTAAACATGTGACTATGGTAGCTGGTGTCTCTATTTTCACGTTCCGTGTAATAGAATCGCCAATAACTAGGGCACTTTCAACAGGATTCTCAGTGGGTGCGTCACTGAGTGGAGAGAACCTGTTTGATTTTCTAATCGGAACGGAAGAGTGGTTTTTTGATCCGTGACTATGCCGTCTCACAGTCACCCAGTTGCCCGGCTGCTCAAGCTCTGCTGCCGGAACCGAACAATGTACAGAGTTCACTAAGCTAGTCGCATCCAAAACAGTGTCTAAAGATCTTACATTCTTACTATTCTCAATTAAAGTTTGGATGCGTGTCTCTAATTCTGAAATCCTCTCCGTCAGCCAGACTATTTCCCTGCATTTATCACATGTGTAGTCCTCACCGCAGGAGTGACAGAGAAGGTTATACTAAACATGTGACAGGCAGTGCAAGTGACAATAACAGGAGAAGATGACATGACTCACCGTGTTTGTTGACTAATCCAACTCACCCGAGTTGTTTGATGGACTCGTAAAAGGTTTGCGAGAGAAAACAGGACTAGACTTTCAGGACCTCGTGGCGCAACGGTAGCGCGTCTGACTCCAGATCAGAAGGTTGCGTGTTCAAATCATGTTGGGGTCAAGCAATCCCTTCTTTGAGTGCAAGGCTTTTGTGACAATCAGGAATCCTTACTACTAGCTCAGCAATAACACTGTTGTGCTGTGCCTCGTGGCACAACGGTAGCGCGTCTGACTCCAGATCAGAAGGTTGTGTATTCAAATCATATACTGTCACCTTCATATAGCAGCTCTCCCTGCTGTTGTGTATAAAGCATTGTTACTTTAATACATAAGTAATGGGTGGAGTCATGTAATGATGACGAAGCGATATGCTCAGGAAAAATACCAGTGTAATGTTAGCATTAAAAAGATGCAAGTTCGTTTGTTCCTGAATTGATATTTCTGACTTTTCTTTAGTGTCCTCTGTCTTTATACAAAGGGAAGGACACCACAAAGTGGCGACGAGGATGTTTGAAAGAACCTCTGCGTGTTTGAATTGCAGAATACAAGAGTAGTGAAGTGCAGAAAACAGCTGAACGCGACGCGAGCTCAGTGCTGGTGAATTTATGAATTTAAGACGTTATGGCTGGTATCATAGGAAATATCGGACAATTCGACAAAAATGGCTCATACACGGAGCGATTTGAATATTTCCTGCAGGCAAACGCCATTGAGGATGAGAAGATTGTGCCTACGTTCCTCAGTGTGATGGGTGCAAAGACTTTCACTTTTCACTTTGCTACGCGGTCTCGTACAGCCTAGGAAACCAGGTGAGAAAACTTATGCTGAGATTGTGGCAGTGTTGAGCGCAATTTTTCACCTAAACCACTGGTGATAGCGGAACAATATCGGTTTCACAAGAGAAATCAGGAAGAGGGAGAAACTGTTACTATGTTTGTGGCTGCACTGAATAAACTTTCAGAATACTGTGAATTCGGCAATGTTTTGAATGATACCATCAGGGACAGGCTCGTATGAGGATTAAGAAGCGAAGCCATTCAAAAAACGCTGTTAAGTGAAAATAATCTCACATTGCAGAAAGCCACTGAAATAAGTGTAAGCATGGAACTTGCTGCTAAAGAAGCACAGCACTTCAGTAGCTCAGATAAAGTCCATAAATTGTCTGCTGACATGAGCACATTCCAGAATGCAACATGTTTTAGATGTGGCAAAGTCGGACATCTTGCATCTGAGTGTTGGAGTAAAGAGTTGGTGTGCCATAGTTGTGGAAAAAAAGGCCACATAGAACGTGTTTGCAGAGGAAAACAAAAGGGTGCAAAACAAAAATTTAACAAAATGCCTGGCACATCAAAGAACAAGAAGAATGTGTATACAGTGCAGTCAAATTGCAAGTACACAGACGACACTGATTCCTCCTTAGAGGAAGTTCCTTTAAAAATTCTAGCCGTGGAAGGAGACTCCAAAGGCTATTGGGTGACACCTGTCATTGAGGGAGAGCCGGTGTGTGTGGAGATAGACACTGGCGCTGCTGTTTCTATCGTGTCAGATGCTGTGTACCACAAAACCCTCAAACATGTCTGCTTAAAGCCCTCCAATATAGTGTTGAAAACATATACCGGGGAGCCTGTGACTTTAAGAGGGGTAATGGATGTGGAAGTGGAATTAAATGGTCAGTCAGCAACGCTGCCACTGTATGTGGTAAAAGGGAACTACCCAGCTTTACTTGGACGAGAATGGCTGGAAACAATGAAACTGGACTGGCCGATGGTGCGGATGGTGTCAAAGGGAAACACTGAGCTCAGGGCTGTTCTAGAAAAACATGCTGATGTTTTCAAGGACGAACTGGGCACGATGAAAGACATTACAGGCAAGCTCAAAATCAAGCCTGATAGTAAGGCCAAGTGTTAAAGCCTGTTCTGTGCCATATGCTATCAGATCAAAAGTTGAGACCACTCTGGAAGATCTGGTAACCAGTGGAGTCATTGTACCAGTGAGTAACAGTGAGTGGGCTACGCCTATAGTACCTGTGCTTAAAAAGGATGGTTCCATTCGAATTTGTGGTGACTTTAAAGTCACAGTAAACCCTGTACTGTCTCCTGACAAGTATCCACTTCCCCTCATTGATGATCTGTTTGCTGGCTTGGCAGGGGGGAAGCAGTTCAGCAAACTTGATTTGAGTCAAGCCTACCTACAAATGAAAGTTGATGAGAACTCTAAAGAGTTACTGACAATTGTCACACACAAGGGGCTTTTCAGATACCAGCGTCTTCCTTTTGGTATCACCTCTGCCCCTTCGCTTTTCCACAGGGCCATGGACCAGGTGTTAGATGACATCTTGGTAACAGGAAAAACCGAAGCGGAGCATCTGAGTAATCTGGATGGTACACTCCAGCGTCTAAAGGAATATGGCTTAAGAGTGAGAAAAGACAAATGTGAGTTTGCTTCCCCTGCAGTTAGCCTGCGATGCGTCACCTTATGGTGTGGGAGCTGTGATTTCTCACATCATGCCTTCAGGAGAAGAAAGACCAATAGCATTTGCCTCACGCACACTGAACAAAGCAGAGAGCAAGTATGCGCAAATTGAGCTAGAAGCTTTGTGAATAATTTTTGGTGCTCGAAAATTTCACCAGTATCTGTATGACAGGCAGTTTATACTGCTAACTGATCACCGGCCTTTAACCACCATTCTTGGGCCACACACAGGTATTCCCTCTCTGGCAGCAAGCAAAATGCAGAGATGGGCTCTGCTGTTATCAGCACACACATATGAAATAAGATATAGGAAGGCAGAGCAACACGGAAACGCAGATGGTCTATCAAGACTACCATTACCCGTGACATGTCCCGAGAGCAAGCAGAAAGATATTTTCTACTTTGAGCAAGTCACAATGGCTCCAGTGACATCCACACAGGTGAGAAGATGCACACAGAACGATCCAATTCTGTCTGCAGTCATGGAGATGGTAAAAGATGGACATGTGCCTAAGGACACCACCAACTTGAAGCCGTACCTGTCTAGAAAGAATGAACTGTCATTTCATTCAGGATGTCTTCTCTGGGGACAAAGAGTCATCGTTCCCCCATCGTTGAAGAAACTGGTCCTCCAGCAGCTCTATGTGGGCCATTGTGGTATTGTGTGAATGAAGGAAATAGCTCTGAGTTATTTTTGGTGGCCAGGTCTTGAGGGGGACATTGAAGGAAAAGCAAAGTCATGTCCATCCTGCCAGCAAGTGAGAAATTAACCTCAATTGGCCCCATTACACCCGTGGGACTGGCCAGAAATCCCTTGGCAGTGTGATTTTGCTGGTCCAGTTGAAGGAAAGATGTTGTTAATAACGGTGGATGCCCACAGCAAGTGGCCTGAAGATGCTGTTATGCACTCAACAACTGCTGAGAAAACAGTAGTGAAACTGGGAGAAATGTTTAGCCGTTTTGGCTACCCTGAACAGCTCATCAGTGACAATGGGCCACAGTTTACATCACAGGAATTTGCAGTGTTTTTACAACATTGTGGGGTACAACATATTAAATCAGCTCCGTACCACCCAGTCACGAATGGTCTCGCAGATAGAATGGTTCAAACCATCAAACACGCCTTAAAGACATCACGAGGACAAGGGAGCCTTCAGCAGCGCCTGAATGATTTCCTGTTGTCATACCGAAACACCAGCCATGGGACAACAAAGGTTTCTCCAGCTTCTCTGATGTTTGACTTACTGAGACCTTCTACTGTCAAAGAGGTGGTAACTCAGCAACAGAAGCAAGTTCACAGGAGAGACATGAAGGCTAAAAGCAGACTGTTCCATCCAGGACAAAATGTTCTGGCACGCAACTATACTTGCCAAAGTGGGTACCAGCGACAGCGATAGCTCAAACCGGCCCAGTCTCATACACTGTACTAACATCTGACAATCTTACCTGGAAAAGACACTTGGATCAGCTGTTGCTGGGATCTGCTACTAGGGTGGAGTCTGCTTTTGCCACACCCACTGCTTGTTCAGACTCTCCAATGGTTCCAGAAGTGACTGTGGACACACCACTTACACCAGGACCTGCGCCACCCGAGACTGAAAACATCCCGCAGATGCAAAACTTAGAAAAAAAAAACCAGAATCAGGATCCAATATATCTGTTTCAAACACAGAAAGCCGTTATCCCACTAGGGAAAGACACCCACCTAAAAGACTTGATTTATTATTAAAATTGTGTAGTTACAAAACCAGTCTGTACATACAAACCAAAATCCTCCTAACAACTACAGAAATGTGTGCCAAGAGCAGCCTATTGAAGATGCCCTTAGAATCAGGTGCCTTTTGCGTCATTCTTTGTGTGCAAGGCTTTTGTGAAAATCGGGAATCCTTACTGCTAGAATGAGCCCAATGCCAGTTTCAGTTTCACTTTAAATAAATTAATTTAGGCTTCAAAATAAATGTTTGTAAGCAATGCCACTATAATTTATGTTTATTTTATAGGCTACTACTAGTTTTCATTCTTGTTTTGTTCTGAGTACAGTTAAATTCAAAGGATTTGTTGTGAAGAAGTGGAACTAAAATATATAATGTTTGTAAAGAATTCATTTTATTCACTGGTATTTTAAATAATTTTTTTATGTAATAATAAAATGCGACTGAACACACCAATGTTTTTTTTCTGTCAACAACTTAAGTTTGACCCTATCCTCTGGTGTGATTTATTTTTTGGAAAATAAGGTAAATTAAAATTGGTGTATTTTTAAAAAGTACATATTTACAGATGGGGACCATTTGCACCAATAAACAAGCAAATTGTGTTCATTACTCCCACCCACATTAACTTTTGTTTAATGACTGTTATAATTGTATAACGGGTAGAAAAGTTTTCTTTAGAGGAAAGTCGTTCGGATGAAATGCAGAATTATGACCTCTTTGGCGTTCCATACAGGTGATGGCAGGTGTGTGTGGGAGGAGCATTCCCGAGAGTTTCGCGCTGAGAAATACCTGTGAATACGTGCTTGGATTCCTTCTCAGAAGTAGTTTAATCTAAAACAGTCCAAAAGACTATTTTATTCCGATTCAGACCCATTCGATCTCGCCCAAGACGACTAAAGATCCACTGCGGTAAGAGAGTGAAAGGAAAACCGGCTTCAACTTGCATTCTGATTTCTTTCCCCTTTTACAGATAAAGAAATCGCATAAATATTTATCACCGGTCTGTCAATAAGGACATAAACCCGGACTGTCTCTGATCCAATGGATCCACGTGCTGAAGATCCCGCTGGAAGACCCGAGGATCACGTGTTTCATGGATGGGATGTTCCTGTCTTTTCAGAGCAGGATTATTTGGATTTATACACACCCGTCTCTGGTGTAACGGCAGCCGATGAGAGGAAAGAGCAGGTGAATGTGGACATGAAGAACGAGGAAGCAGATGTGACACCTGCACAGGTAACAGCTCAGAGTCAGATAACAGACACACACACACACACACACAGACAGAGACACACACAGACAGACACACACACACAGACACAGACAGACAGACACACAGAGCCATTACAAACAAGGGCTTCTGGCTCCTGGATAAGCATTTACTTACATTTTACTTTACTGTTTACTATTACTACTATGTTTAAAAAGTAGATACTTTATTAATATAAAGAAAACAACAGGCCTAAATGAATAAAATAAAGCACAATCTGCTACTGACTATAAATTTAGGTGGGGCAGATTCTGGGTCATAGTTCTAGTTTAAGATATAGATTTTTTTTTTGTTGATATGTTACAATGTTTTATTATTTAGTAACAAATCACACAACAATTAAGTACAAAATAACAGTAATAATAACAGCAAGAAAATCAGTGGAAAAATAAATAAAAAATACATAAAAATAAAATACAAATAATAATACAAAGAAAAGAAATAAAATAAACAACAAAATAACAAGGATGAATAATTATATACACAGGGGTATTGAAATCAAATCCATATCTCTAATTACAAAATGAATACAAAGGTCCTTAAAAAGGATAACACTTCAAGGCTTTACAGCAGTCTAAAGTCTCCATGATTTAAGAGACTGAAAAAGTTCAAACTTAAATTGTATGAAACCGGGTGTATTTTTTGCCCATCGACATTTATGAATGTGATATTTCCCTAAAATAATAAACAAATTAAGAACCAAACAAATGTTCTTTTCTAAAGGCTTGTCGTAAAAAAATAAAATATTTTTATCCTCCAGAGTAATGTCAGTTCCAGAAATCTCCTTAAAAAGACCTTAAAATCACCCCAGAATAATTTAGTACAAATACAATAAAAAAAGATGACAAATAGTCTCATCATTCAAATTACAGAACACACATTTCAAATATAAGCTATAGAATTACTAGCTAATATGTAATTATGATTAACCGCCCGTAACTTTACATTCTAAACAAATCATTAAAAAAAATAAGTGTTTACTGGAATATTTCTAAATCAGGGGAACACAAGTTGTTATCCGTCAAAATAAGAAAAAGCACTTTAAAATGTTCATCAATGTTCCAGATAATGACAGAACATTTATTATTCACACATATTACATACATAATATAGGCTTATATATATTGCTACTGTAATATTTAATACGTCTGTACTGGGCCTATTGTTGCTGAAAGACTCAGGTTATGAGGTTGAGGTTATTCATGTTCTGCTGAAAGTAATTTAATACTTTGTTAAACTTTCCTTTTGATGTTCGATGGTTGAGGGTGAAGAGAATAATGTCACCTCATCGTTCCCAATTTTTGAAAATGCTTATTATTGCATTCATAGAACAAACCTTTAAACAAGGTTATTGGCAGTATCTAAGTGTTGATTAAAGTCACCATGAAATCAAAGTGGACATTTCTTATCTTTTATGGAATATTGCAGTGTTTATTGTAAATGATTCATGGGTGCACATCATTATTGTGTTAATAATCTTGAATCAGAATAACTTCATCTCTTCTCTGATGACGAGGGCGGGGCAACCTGTCACTCACATGAGATCCACCAATAGCAAACCACAGCCATCCAATCAATTCCCCACAGACACAATCAAGCCCCGCCCTACATTTGTTCTTGTTCCTGAAGCGTTTCACTCGATATACGGCACAATAGGGAAGAAAATACAAGTGCAACTTCCCCTTCATGACGACTTTAATACGATCGTCTCACAGCTCACCTGCCAGCCGGAGCCATGCGCTAAATTTAATATATCCAACTTACATTATGACTTAAAATAGTCCAGAAATGCTGAACACATTACGAGTTAACAATGGATCGATTCAGTTTCTATAGAGGTTTATGTTTTCAGAAATGTGCAGAAAGAAAGATTTCAAAATGGCCACCAGGTGTGAACAAGAAAAGGCTTTTTTGTTTGTTTTACTGCATTCTGTTTTCATCATGACTTGCAAAGTGTAAGATTGCGTTGTTTCCAGGGGCATCATTGTGCAATAGAGGTTAATAGACTTTATTTCAAGCGTTTTGTAACGTTCATATTCTGATCGCTCTCATGTTTGCAGGACTCTTGGATCATCGAGTTAGTTGATTCAGCTCAAGGCAGCAACAGCAGAACGGCTTTGCTCTGCATCTCAACATCACAGTAAGAAGCACCAATCCTGTTCAACATACTAATGTACCTGACGAAGTTCATCCATGTGTCGTGAATTCACATGTAGATTTTTCATTCAAATGTTGTTTAGTAGGCACGGCTGCTTTCGTAAAGCTCCAATATGAATAACTGTTTGATGTCAGGCTGCTCTCAGATCCTGGCCTCAGTCGTGGCGAGCTCAGCGGGGGTGTGGTGTGGGGCCGTGTGGCTCCTGTGCACGCGTCTCTCCTGGAGCCCGCTGAACTGCTCTTCAGAGTGTCCGTGCCTTGGCTGTCTGTGGAGCTGCCGTACAGATGGAGACGTAAGCACTGCACATCACATACTCAGTCTTACATTAGCCCTGGAGCTTTTATGACACTCTGACAAACATTATTTGCATTGTTTTGTTAGTAAGCAGCACAGCCCAGGAGCTGATGGAGGCGGTTCTGCAGACTCTAGATCATTCTGCCGCAGTCAGTGGACAGTACCTGATGAAACTCTGTGACTCAGAGGAGTTTCTCAGAAGGTAATTCCTCCTGTCACATTGTACCAGCAGGTCGTGGATCTGATGTTCTTGTGTTGCTGAATGTAAATGCTCTCTGCTGTTGTTTTGACTGTTTGTTTTGCCTCGTCCAGTGATGAAATCTTGGGATTATATGAACGCATCCAGGTGTATCATAAGTTTGCTTCAGATGTTCCCGTGAGGATGGTGCTCAGGGACACCGTCGACAAAACCCTGACGCGAGATGTATGACATTTAATTACAGTGGCTCAGATGTCCAAACAATGTCTCATTTGAAGAAGGTCATATTGTTATGAAATTGCATGTTTCTGTAGGAGGAAGACGACAGGCAGATGTTTCACTTTAATCAAGTCCTCGCTTCTGCTTGTGCATTCGACACAATAAGGTTTGCTTTCGTCTGTACTATGAAAGCGTAAAGCTGACAAAATTACATTTGAAATGTAATTTGTCAGTGTACGGTATTCCTGTATTTTAATGTACATTTCTCATACCCCTGCCTGCAACATTTGGTGCGTTTTATTTTTTAAATTGAAACATCACTTTATATATTATGTCATGATTTGCAAAATGAAAATGGATTATGTTGTTAGCTATGACGTGAACATGTTTATGCAGTCAGCTCACTGCATTTCCTAACCAACACTGAATTAATGAACAGGCAATTTCAAAATAATTTTGCTGCCCTTATTGCATTTGCAAAGGAAAAACATCAATGATGCATTTAAATGAATTACAAATATATGTAACCCCCCCCCCCCCCCCCATTTTTTTTACATTTTTGAATTTGAACTTCGTTTTGCTCCAAATGTTGCATATACACTGCAAAAATGCTTTTCTTATTTAGTATTTTTGTCTTGTTTCCGGTCTAAATATCTAAGAATTCTTAAATCAAGATGCGTTTACTAGATGAAGTGAGTTTTTGCTTAAAACAAGCAAAATTATCTGCCAATGGGGTAAGAAAAATAATCATGTTTTTGTTTGAATTCTTGTTTCTGTTCCAGACAAAATATAATTTCTTACCCCATTGGCAGATAATTTTGCTTGTTTTAAGCAAAAACTCACTTTATTTTGATTTTATTTTCCAGAAAACAAGAAAAAATATTTTATGTCATTTTCCTTATCTAGTAAATGCATCTTGATTTAAGAATTCTTAGATATTTAGACCGGAAACAAGACAAAAATACTAAGTAAGAAAAGCATTTTTTGCAGTGGTATGCGTTTGGGAAATGTACAGAAATACACTATTTACATATCACATTTCAAATGACTGCTACATATTGAATGTCATTTGTTCTCGTAGGTCGTGTCTGCAGGAGAAACTGAGCAGCTACAGCCAGGAAGTGAACAAGCTCATGAGCAGCCGGGTTTGTGTTTGACTGAACACACGCATGATTGAAATACTTAGATATACAAACCCGATTCCAAAAAAGTTGGGACACTGTACAAATTGTGAATAAAAACAGAATGCAATGATGTGGAAGTTTCAAATGTCAATATTTTATTCAGAATACAACATAGATGACATATCAAATGTTTAAACTGAGAAAATGTATCATTTTAAGGGAAATATAAGTTGATTTTAAAATTTCATGGCATCAACACATCTCAAAAAAGTTGGGACAAGGCCATGTTTACCACTGTGTGGCATCCCCTCTTCTTTTTATAACAGTCTGCAAACGTCTGGGGACTGAGGAGACAAGTTGCTCAAGTTTAGGAATAGGAATGTTGTCCCATTCTTGTCTAATACAGGCTTCTAGTTGCTCAACTGTCTTAGGTCTTCTTTGTCGCATCTTCCTCTTTATGATGCGCCAAATGTTTTCTATGGGTGAAAGATCTGGACTGCAGGCTGGCCATTTCAGTACCCGGATCCTTCTTCTACGCAGCCATGATGTTGTAATTGATGCAGTATGTGGTCTGGCATTGTCATGTTGGAAAATGCAAGGTCTTCCCTGAAAGAGACGACGTCTGGATGGGAGCATATGTTGTTCTAGAACTTGGATATACCTTTCAGCATTGATGGTGCCTTTCCAGATGTGTAAGCTGCCCATGCCACACACACTCATGCAACCCCATACCATCAGAGATGCAGGCTTCTGAACTGAGCGCTGATGACAACTTGGGTTGTCCTTGTCCTCTTTAGTCCGGATGACATGGCGTCCCAGTTTTCCAAAAAGAACTTCAAATTTTGATTCGTCTGACCACAGAACAGTTTTCCACTTTGCCACAGTCCATTTTAAATGAGCCTTGGCCCAGAGAAAACGCCTGCGCTTCTGGATCATGTTTAGATATGGCTTCTTTTTTGACCTATAGAGTTTTAGCCGGCAACGGCGAATGGCACGGTGGATTGTGTTCACCGACAATGTTTTCTGGAAGTATTCCTGAGCCCATGTTGTGATTTCCATTACAGTAGCATTCCTGTATGTGATGCAGTGCCGTCTAAGGGCCCGAAGATCACGGGCATCCAGTATGGTTTTCCGGCCTTGACCCTTACACACAGAGATTGTTCCAGATTCTCTGAATCTTTGGATGATATTATGCACTGTAGATGATGATAACTTCAAACTCTTTGCAATTTTTCTCTGAGAAACTCCTTTCTGATATTGCTCCACTATTTTTCTCCGCAGCATTGGGGGAATTGGTGATCCTCTGCCCATCTTGACTTCTGAGAGACACTGCCACTCTGAGAGGCTCTTTTTATACCCAATCATGTTGCCAATTGACCTAATAAGTTGCAAATTGGTCCTCCAGCTGTTCCTTATATGTACATTTAACTTTTCCGGCCTCTTATTGCTACCTGTCCCAACTTTTTTGGAATGTGTAGCTCTCATGAAATCCAAAATGAGCCAATATTTGGCATGACATTTCAAAATGTCTCACTTTCAACATTTGATATGTTATCTATATTCTATTGTGAATAAAATATAAATTTATGAGATTTGTAAATTATTGCATTACTTTTTTATTCACAATTTGTACAGTGTCCCAACTTTTTTGGAATCGGGTTTGTACATAATAGAGTTTATTTTGAATGATCTGCATGTCATTTATTGAAGATGTTTCAACTCTTATCTGAGTGGTTTCATCAGTTTAGTCAAGTTGTCAAGATACTGGTGTGTAATTATGAAACAGATTAAATTAAGCTGTAAAGCAGGACACAATATTGTCATTATTCAGATGAATTCAGCTCAAGTTTTGTTGCTACTGTCAGCGCGGTCAAATCAGAAATATTACTGGATATTAAGTTACCTGACAACTCCACGAGACATGAATGAATGTAATGAATGACTCTCTCCGTGTCAGTGTGGCGTGTGTGTGAGTGCGGTCGTGGAGAGCGTTGGCGGTGTGTGTGAGCAGCTGTGTGGCATCACTACAGCAGATCTGGAGGAGGCCGTCGGGCGGCTCAAGCGCATCACGCCGCTCACACGGGTACGCATCGCACTGCATGTGTGTTACTAACGGAATTTCCTTTACAGAAATCATTATTAAATATAAAGTTCTTCTCCCTAGACTCCAGCTGAAATGAGTGACTGTGAAGCTGGTGAGTCTTTTAAATGAAGTGACACTTTTGACACACACATGCTGTTTGATCTACTGCGCATGTGTAAAGTCTCTGTGTTTCAGCTGTAGTCGCGCTCCATCAAGCTCTGCTGAAGCTGCTCCACATTTTCTTCTCAAACTTTGATTTGGACTTCAGAGGACCGGAGGATGTTCCTGACCCGCCGGCGGCAGACGTCCAGCAGAACCGCTGTATGCTGCAGCTCAACCTGACGAGTGTCTACAGACTGCAGCCCCGCTGGACCAACGGGTACGGACAGATGTTTAACACTGCGGCGTCACACGCGTGCACAACAAACGCAAGATCTCACGCAAATAAGTTCATCATTTTTGAGTCGATAAAACTTGCTATCACTTTGTAGAGGCAACTTGGTTATATGTCACCAGAAAACTTGAGTATTGGTAACTCAGTTTTACAAGTTAAACAAATGAAAGATTTAAGTACAGTCTTTTACAGTCTTGTTCCCCATGTACTTAATATAGTAATCACAATAGCTGTGTAATAACAAGATACTAACCCTGAACCCCTAAACCTAACCTTAACCCCTGTAGTTACCTTACATTACCCAGTGCTCTAAAATAAAGTCTACTTGTTCACATTACTAGAAAAATATGTGGAAAAGGATTGCCTTACAATTTTGAGTAAAACTTTCTTGAGAAATTTAAGTTGTTAATACAAACAAAAAGTGTTAGGACAACAGTGCATCAATTTAAACTGCAACACGGCTCAAACTCAACTGAATGAAATTAAATGAATAAAACTAAAAACATAACTTTACCTTAAATCTGCAATAACATACATGCATTAACTAATGTACAGTGGGGAGAACAAGTATTTGATACACTGCCGATTTTGCAGGTTTGCCCACTTACAAAGCATGTAGAAGTCTGTAATTTTTATCATAGGTACTCTTCAACTGTGAGAGACGGAATCTAAAACAAAAATCACATTGTATGATTTTTAAATAATTAATTTGCATTTTATTGCATGACATAAGTATTTGATACATCAGAAAAGCAGAACTTAATATTTGGTACAGAAACCTTTGTTTGCAATTACAGAGATCATACGTTTCCTGTAGTTCTTGACCAGGTTTGCACACACTGCAGCAGGGATTTTGGCCCACTCCTCCATACAGACCTTCTCCAGATGCTTCAGGTTTCGGGGCTGACGCTGGGCAATACGGACTTTCAGCTCCCTCCAAAGATTTTCTATTGGGTTCAGGTCTGGAGACTGGCTAGGCCACTCCAGGACCTTGAGATGCTTCTTACGGAGCCACTCCTTAGTTGCCCTGGCTGTGTGTTTTGGGTCGTTGTCATGCTGGAAGACCCAGCCACGACCCATCTTCAATGCTCTTACTGAGGGAAGGAGGTTGTTGGCCAAGATCTCAGGATACATGGCCCCATCCATCCTGATGTCCTTACACAGCTCTCTGGTCTTGGCCATTGTGGAGAGGTTGGAGTCTGTTTGATTGAGTGTGTGGACAGGTGTCTTTTATACAGGTAACGAGTTCAAACAGGTGCAGTTAATACAGGTAATGAGTGGAGAACAGGAGGGCTTCTTAAAGAAAAACTAACAGGTCTGTGAGAGCCGGAATTCTTACTGGTTGGTAGGTGATCAAATACTTATGTCATGCAATAAAATGCAAATTAATTATTTAAAAATCATACAATGTGATTTTCTGGATTTTTGTTTTAGATTCCGTCTCTCACAGTTGAAGAGTACCTATGATAAAAATTACAGACTTCTACATGCTTTGTAGATAGGAAAACCTGCAAAATCGGCAGTGTATCAAATACTTGTTCTCCCCACTGTAACTAGCAAATAAACATTACTGCACTGGCAACTAACAGGAGGAAATGATGACAAGATGTTCATTCATGGGTGAACAGTCTCTTTAATACACAGAGAACATTAATGAATGACACATGCTGTGTGTTTCAGTTACGATCACTTCAGCGTGAGCTGCGCTCTCACACACTGCGGCCGGAATCTGACCGAACCGGTGCTGTCTGAGAACATCAGCACGTCACTGCAGCTGCACGGCAAGATCCACTGCAACCGCCTGTAAGAGCCGCTTTACTTCAGATACTGTAACCGCCTGTAAGAGCCGCTTTACTTCAGATACTGTAACCGCCTGTAAGAGCCGCTTTACTTCAGACACTGTAACCGCCTGTAAGAGCCGCTTTACTTCAGATACTGTAACCGCCTGTAAGAGCCGCTTTACTTCAGACACTGTAACCGCCTGTAAGAGCCGCTTTACTTCAGATACTGTAACCGCCTGTAAGAGCCGCTTTACTTCAGACACTGTAACCGCCTGTAAGAGCCGCTTTACTTTAGACACTGTAACCGTCTGTAAGAGCCGCTTTACTTCAGACACTGTAACCGCCTGTAAGAGCCGCTTTACTTCAGACACTGTAACCGCCTGTAAGAGCCGCTTTACTTCAGACACTGTAACCGCCTGTAAGAGCCGCTTTACTTTAGACACTGTAACCGCCTGTAAGAGCCGCTTTACTTCAGACACTGTAACCGCCTGTAAGAGCCGCTTTACTTCAGACACTGTAACCGCCTGTAAGAGCCGCTTTACTTCAGACACTGTAACCGCCTGTAAGAGCCGCTTTACTTTAGACACTGTAACCGCCTGTAAGAGCCGCTTTACTTCAGACACTGTAACCGCCTGTAAGAGCCGCTTTACTTTAGACACTGTAACCGCCTGTAAGAGCCGCTTTACTTTAGACACTGTAACCGCCTGTAAGAGCCGCTTTACTTTAGACACTGTAACCGTCTGTAAGAGCCGCTTTACTTCAGATACTGTAACCGCCTGTAAGAGCCGCTTTACTTTAGACACTGTAACCGTCTGTAAGAGCCGCTTTACTTCAGATACTGTAACCGCCTGTAAGAGCCGCTTTACTTTAGACACTGTAACCGTCTGTAAGAGCCGCTTTACTTCAGACACTGTAACCGCCTGTAAGAGCCGCTTTACTTTAGACACTGTAACCGTCTGTAAGAGCCGCTTTACTTCAGACACTGTAACCGTCTGTAAGAGCCGCTTTACTTCAGACACTGTAACCGCCTGTAAGAGCCGCTTTACTTCAGACACTGTAACCGCCTGTAAGAGCCGCTTTACTTCAGACACTGTAACCGCCTGTAAGAGCCGCTTTACTTCAGACACTGTAACCGTCTGTAAGAGCCGCTTTACTTCAGACACTGTAACCGTCTGTAAGAGCCGCTTTACTTCAGACACTGTAACCGCCTGTAAGAGCCGCTTTACTTCAGACACTGTAACCGCCTGTAAGAGCCGCTTTACTTCAGACACTGTAACCGCCTGTAAGAGCCGCTTTACTTTAGACACTGTAACCGTCTGTAAGAGCCGCTTTACTTCAGACACTGTAACCGCCTGTAAGAGCCGCTTTACTTTAGACACTGTAACCGCCTGTAAGAGCCGCTTTACTTCAGACACTGTAACCGCCTGTAAGAGCCGCTTTACTTTAGACACTGTAACCGTCTGTAAGAGCCGCTTTACTTCAGACACTGTAACCGCCTGTAAGAGCCGCTTTACTTCAGACACTGTAACCGCCTGTAAGAGCCGCTTTACTTCAGACACTGTAACCGCCTGTAAGAGCCGCTTTACTTCAGACACTGTAACCGCCTGTAAGAGCCGCTTTACTTTAGACACTGTAACCGTCTGTAAGAGCCGCTTTACTTCAGACACTGTAACCGCCTGTAAGAGCCGCTTTACTTTAGACACTGTAACCGCCTGTAAGAGCCGCTTTACTTCAGACACTGTAACCGCCTGTAAGAGCCGCTTTACTTTAGACACTGTAACCGTCTGTAAGAGCCGCTTTACTTCAGACACTGTAACCGCCTGTAAGAGCCGCTTTACTTCAGACACTGTAACCGCCTGTAAGAGCCGCTTTACTTCAGACACTGTAACCGCCTGTAAGAGCCGCTTTACTTCAGACACTGTAACCGCCTGTAAGAGCCGCTTTACTTTAGACACTGTAACCGTCTGTAAGAGCCGCTTTACTTCAGACACTGTAACCGCCTGTAAGAGCCGCTTTACTTTAGACACTGTAACCGCCTGTAAGAGCCGCTTTACTTTAGACACTGTAACCGCCTGTAAGAGCCGCTTTACTTCAGACACTGTAACCGCCTGTAAGAGCCGCTTTACTTCAGACACTGTAACCGTCTGTAAGAGCCGCTTTACTTCAGACACTGTAACCGCCTGTAAGAGCCGCTTTACTTTAGACACTGTAACCGTCTGTAAGAGCCGCTTTACTTCAGACACTGTAACCGCCTGTAAGAGCCGCTTTACTTTAGACACTGTAACCGCCTGTAAGAGCCGCTTTACTTCAGACACTGTAACCGCCTGTAAGAGCCGCTTTACTTTAGACACTGTAACCGTCTGTAAGAGCCGCTTTACTTCAGACACTGTAACCGCCTGTAAGAGCCGCTTTACTTCAGACACTGTAACCGCCTGTAAGAGCCGCTTTACTTCAGACACTGTAACCGCCTGTAAGAGCCGCTTTACTTTTCTCCCGGGAACCAACACGCCACAATATTCCTTATTAAAATAATTAATACGCATAATAAAGGGGCGGGGCCTGGTAAACTGCTGGAAAACTCTTAGAATGCTCAAAATGGGGTGCAAGTTAAGAGTAAGATTATTCATAAAACGACAGGATACGTTACACCTGCTGTGATCTCGGTTATCTTGTGAACTCTGTGAGCGATTGTGACATTTCAGAGTAAAACATATTTTTCACCCTGATGTTCTTTCTGTTTCTCTGTGTGTGTGTGTGTTTCAGGTTGGTGTTTCCTGTTCCAGTAAGAGAGCTGCCGTATGAATCAATGTTGACTTTCCATCTATTGGGCTCAAAACAGGCCAAAACCCCTGAGCTTCTCTGCTGGGCGGCCCTTCCTCTCTTTAACAATAAGTATGCCATCAAACGCCTCTCATAAAGGCCTTGGTTTCTCTCAGTTCTCTTCTATTTGTCTGCTGTTTCTCTGATGCTACACACACACACACACTCACACACACACACACACACTCACACACACACTCACACACACACACTCACACACACACACTCACACACACACTCTCACACACACGCACACTCGCACACACACTCACTCTCACACACTCTCACACTCACACACACACACACTCTCACACACACACACTCTCACACACTCTCACACACACTCTCACTCACACACACACACACACATTCCTGCTGTCCATATTTAAAGACTCCATAGAATGACTTGATCAGTGTTTGTCTAGCGCTTATCACAGGAACTGATGATGAAATTGTTAGATTTTGTAAAAAGAAAAATGTGTCATGTCGATAATTACATGGTTTCATTTTAAACATATTGTAGAAAACAATATGACAAGTAAAAAATAACGCAACAATGTATAAACAATACACTTACCAAAATATCAATCATACAAGTGAATTTGTCAACAATTATCTGTCCCAACGGGATTTTCTTTGTGTCCCAAAATGACTGAATGTGCTGCTCTTCTTAAACATTTGTTTTGTAGTGAAAGCCAACAGTAATCATGATGTACTTACCTAATTAGTGTTAGTGACCGCAAGAGTACAATTAGCCATCAATACTTTTATGCATAATTACTGAGTTTGTGGTTCTGGACTGCCATGCACAAGGCAGTGGCGGCACCAGAAATATTCATAATTCTGCTTTGTTTCATGGTCAGTTATATCAGAGTCTGTTTTTGTAATATTGTTTTCTTTTTTATAATAGTATTATCAGTGGATGCATTCACTCGACAAAAAAAGTGCATATCCAGTAATGGAGCAGTAATTTGGAGAATGTTGGGAACCAAACAACATTGGACCCCATTGACCTTTTTATTATATGGACAAAAACACTGAGACATTTCTCAGACTATCTTCTTCTTTAACCAACTTTTAGTCTTCATACTGTCTCACGTTCATAGAGTGTGTTTTGTGTGATATGATCTGTCCTGAGCAGTGTTTCTGTGTTGTTGCAGGACTCTGGCTCACGGCACGGTTCTGCTCAGCATGTCCACACAGGTGCCGCCCCGGTGCCCTCCGTCCGCGGCACTGACCGACGGCCATCGGCTGCCCACAGGGGTCATCCTACAGGTCAGCTCTTTAGTACACACCGCTCAGACACATCATCTCACATGTACCGTGGATATGAACAGCTGGCTTTGTGATGTAAAAACTGAAACAAAGATAAATCATAGGAGACGTTTTGAACCTTTAATGGAAACATCATAAAGGATGCAGTGCCACTGAAAACCCAGTTTTAACAGCAGGGCTCAGACTAAAACGGTCACATTTGCGACCAAAAATATTAATTTGCGAGTGATATTTTTGATGAGATCGCCACTGGCGACCATATAAATTTACGTTATGATTAAGAAATTGCTTTGTCGTAATAAAATGAGATGACGCACACCAAACTTACAGTGGAAAAAAACTCACTGAGTCTGAGCGCCAAAATACGAACGGAGACAGCGAGGATCAGCTTTCTGTGTCAGAAACACGTCAAAATGGAAAATATCATCCTCATATCTGTCGAGCAACAACACTGACGACTGTGCCAGCATGAGAGAGATAGAAAACGACAGAGACGCGTCAATGAATAACATCCAAGTGCTGTAAAAGTGCAGGAAGGCAGTGTCTATTTCGTCAGCTAGAAAAATAGCTATAGAAAAACGCATTTAGCTAAATATATACAGTGCATATCACTATATCATGTACTTTATGCACTAATCCTTACATTATTACTTAACCTGTTGTCTACATGAGAAGGAATGGAAGGAGCTAAAAATGAAATTAAACATCGCCCATATAATTGCATGTAAAGACCTGCCTTCCACCATTGGCCAAGTGATGCTGACATTATTATGGTCTGTGACACTGGTTCAGATTCTGTGTAAAGAACGATTATTTGTGACTGTGTGTAGTTCTTAAGTTGGAAAAGCAATTCAGTTCCTACTTTAAGTGAATGTTAGTTCCCAGGACATCCACGGGACGGATGAAAAGGAGGGCAGACAAAATTAAAACCCTTTTTTTTTTGTGACACTTAAAAAAATAATTTGGCACCTATTTTTTTCCCTTATAGGTGCCAATGGCTCCTTTAATTGACATTTTTTTTTTTTTTTTTTGTCTGGAGCCCTGAACAGGGACTTTTATATCCACTGTATTATTTGAAAGGTGCAGATTAAGACATTTTCTTCCTGATGAGTGAACATGTGTGCAGGTCGCACTTCTTCCTCTTGAGAGCTTTTGTGAGATTCATTCCAAAGTATAATTTTATGTGTTGTTATTGTGTATTTCTGTCTGAAGATTGATTTCCCAGACTCTGCGCAGTGGCGATACGAGCGCGCGGCCGCCGGGCCCGGCTCAGGCCCCGAGTTGACTCCGTGTGACGAGCTGCAGAAGAGAATCGCGGACGTGTCTCAGAAACACTGCCTGTCACTGTCAGTACCAGATCAGACTCTCACGAGCGACGCAGACTCTGTGGTTAATGTGGACACTAATGTCACTTCCTGTGTTAAACGTCCTGCAGCATGACTGAAAACGAGAAGGCCTTCCTGTGGAGCAAGCGGCACGTGTGCAGCGAGAGGAACTCGTTCCTGCACCTGGTCGTGGGCAGCGCGCCGCAGTGGAGGCCGCGGGACGTGCCGGAGATCTACGGGATCCTGCAGCGCTGGGGACGCGTGAGCTGTGAGGAAGCCCTGTTCCTCCTGAGCCATGAGTACGTGCTCCAGCGCTTCAGTGGGGAGAGAGAAGGGTTAGGGTTTCATCTCAGTGATGTGTTGATGTTTCAGGTTTCATGACCAGTATGTGCGTTCAGTGGCTGTGCAGTGTTTTCAGCAGATGTGTGACAGTCAGCTGGAGGAGTTTCTGCCGCAGCTGGTGCAGGTGAGACGCCACACACACCTGTAAACACACACGTTCATGATCTGATCTGCACACACACAGCACTTCCTCTTGCTTTTATTACTGTTATCACATCGTAACACACCCTGCACTAATGTTGCACTTGCTTGTTTTTGCACATTTAAATACTCTACTACTATTTCATCTACTATTTATATATTTAATGAGTATCTGAGCCGGTCGGCTGTATTCTGTGTAACTCTGTATGTGAGAAATAAATGCATCTTTAATCTTGGCAGTTCTGTGATCCTGTCACATGATTGTCAACTATAAACAAAATCTGTGTTATTGCCCGGACAGTTAATAAATACATATCTAATTTAAAAATAGGAAATTAATATCATATTTCTCATAAATATCCTGGAAAATTAACACACTATAGTTTGAATGGTTCTCTGTCTTGCATTTTATCTCTCAAAATAATGGATGTAATTTTAAAATTGTGTAAATGATCAGAAATATCTTAAAACTAATCTTATTTATGAATGTAAGCTGCTTGTTGGACTAGTAAAATGACTAGAGCAAGCCCTAATGTATATAAATGTGTATAATAAATATTGCATGGCATAATAATGGCCCATTTCAAAAATGTATGTGATTTTGTTCTTTTTTTTTCTTTTTATTCTTAGCAAGTGCCACTGACTGTAGTGTCTATATTTAAAATGCATAAACTCAGAGATGTGGATGTCAGTTAAATCTCCACACGACCTTGGTGTCAAAAAACAGTGGGAAGTTTTACACTGGTGGTGGGAGAAATTCTGCATTCGGATGGCAATAAAATCACAGCCCCTGTAAATGTTGAAATCACTTTCCATCCCCATGAGAAACTGTTCCCGTCTGAAGTGGGCTGGTCACAGCGTTACCCCCGACACACACTGACCTTCATGATGTTTTATTAGTCTGAGGTGCTGATCAGTGTTGTTGTTCTGAGCGTTATAACGTGTCTCCTCAGGCTCTGAAGATGGAGTGGGCCGCTGACGGGCCGCTGGTGACGCTTCTGCTCTCCAGATCTCTGCGCTGCATCCGTGTCGCTCAGCAGCTGTACTGGTGCGGGAATACAGTATACACATCATACTTACAGTACTTACTTACAGCTACGGCTTCTCACTTTTGTACTGTACTGAAAGGAATTAAGCCGTAGCCTGTTAACTCTCAGAGTCCTATCGTACCTATCTGAAGCTCATGGCGCAGGTGTTCTCAGGACGTGTCCGAATCCACTTTTGCTAGTTTAACGACGGGAAAAACAGTCTGTGTGCCCAGCTCATGGTCCAAAAGGGTTGTGCCTCGTCTCTTAATGAGTCATGGGTGTGTTTTGGCCGTAACGTGCAATAAACCAATCAGAGTCTCATCTCCCTTTCCCTTTAAAAGCCAGTTGTGCTCGCACCATGAGCGGATTCACTATTTACATGGAGGAATACAGACACCCTCAACCTGACGAGTCAGTTTAAATACATGTGTGTATTGCCACGATTGGTCAAATAATTAGCCAATTTCATTCGTCATTACTGGAAATAGATAATTCTGATACATGCAATGACTATCCATTATGACATGCTGCCATTTTTATCTTTATGTACACAATAATCTTTTACATTGTAATCCTTTTATTTTTAATATTTAAACTTGTGTGTGTGTGTGTGCTGCTGCACGTCCCTGTGTGTGTGTAATGAGCAGAGTGTGTGTGTGTGTGTGTGTGTGTGCTGCTGGACCCTGTGTGTGTAATAATCAGAGTGTGTGTGTGTGTTGTGCACCGCCTATAGGCTTATTTTACTAACACACCCTTTAAATAACACTATAAATACTGCACTATTGACTTTAGAGCAGGTGTGTGTTGGTCAATGGTGCAGTCGTTTTCAGTTCCTCACAATAGCAACGCTCCAACAATGCTCCTGAACACACACCTGGTTTAGACCAGACGCCCATGGGTGAACAGATGCGCCAGTGCATTTGATATTTAAACAACGTGGAGCTGGACGTGAACATGAGAACTGCGTCGGGCTGAAACTAGCAGAACACACTTGTGCCGGGTGTGTGATCGGGCCCAATGTGTGGCGGTTGCGGGACATTTGGTGTGCTTTATTTGATGCCGTTTTTCCTATCACATATTTTAGTAATCATCATGTCGCCTCTGATCTGTGTGTGTGTTCAGCTGATGGACTGTGTGTGTGTGCAGGTTGCTGGTGGACGCTCTGGAGGACTGGCTCTATAAGAGCTGGATGGGGAAGGTCCTGTCGGCGCTGAAGCACTGCTGTGGACGCGCGCTGAGACTCGAGCTGCAGCGGGAGAGCCGGCTGATGGATCTGCTCTCATATGTGGCCCAGAGAATCCGCACCGCTGACAGAAACAAGAGAAAGGTCTCATGAGCGCTGGAACAGACACGAGCTTTAAAGGATTAGTTCACTTTAAAATGAAAATTACTCCATCATTTACTCTCCCTCAAGCCATCCTAGGTGTATATGACTTTCTTCTTTCTGATGAACACAGTCAGAGTTATTAATAAATATCCTGACGCTTCCAAGGTTTATAATGGCAGTGACGGGGTCCAGTGAGTGAGCTCAAAAAGTGCATCCATCCATTATAAACGTACTCCACATAGAACTGAGTTTTGTAACAAAAATATCCATATTTAAAACTTTATAAAGTAAAATATCTAGCTTCCGCCAGACCGCCTTCCATATTCAAACTCGTGAGCCCCGTCACTGCCATTATAAAGCTTGGAAACATCAGGATATTTATTAATAACTCAGATCATGTTCATCAGAAAGAGGAAAGTCATACACACCTAGGATGGCTTGAGGGAGAGTAATTTTCATTTTAAAGTAAACTAATCCTTTAACCCCCACATACACATCCATGTTAGTCCTGAAGTGTTGTGTTTGTACAGGACGTGTTTCTCAGAGAGCGATGGAAGATTGCCAGCTTCTTCGCCGATGGGCTGTCCTGCAGGCTTCCGTTAGACCCGGCGGTTGAGGTCAAAGGTGTGAATGTTAAGGTAAATTCAGTAAATACATTAGTGATTAGGAATAGACAGGCGCCTTCGGCACGGACAGAGTAAGAATTGAGAGGTCAATATGAAACCCTGTGCACGTGTTCTGTCTTTTACTGAATATAATCAGTCAATAATCCTGGATAATAATTACTGGAAGAAAGTTTGTTCATAACTTTGAGAACGTTCCCTGTTATCCGAGTTAATAACCAGCAGCCTGAAGGTTGTCTGGACGTGACCTGGAGGTACGGAGGATCTGACCGTTAGACGGCTGTAACCAATCAGGAGTTGATGTACAGTTGTTACTGAACTACATCAGTCACTGTAAGTGATTTAGGGCCCTATCGTACCGATCTGAGCTCACGGCGCAGGTGCACTTCGGTCGTGTCCAAATCCACTTTTGCTAGTTTAACGACGGGAAAAATAGTCGGTGTGCCCGGCTCATGGTCCAAAAGGGTTGTGCCTCGTCTCTTAATGAGTCATGGGTGTGTTTTGGGCGTAACGTGCAATAAACCAATCAGAGTCTCATCTCCCATTCCCTTTAAAAGCCAGTTGTGCTCGCACCATGAGCGGATTCACTATTTACATGAGGAGAGACTGAACGCTTCTCCAGAGAGGAATCCTTTTATTTTCAATATTTAAACGTGTGTGTGTGTGTGTGTGTGTGTGTGCTGCTGCGCGTCCCTGTGTGTGTAATGAGCAGAGTGTGTGTGTGTGTGTGTGCGTGTGCGCGTGTGTGCTGCTGCGCGTCCGTGTGTGTAATGAGCAGTGTGTGTGTGTGTGTGTAATGAGCAGAATGTGTGCATGTGTGTGCTGCTGCGCGTCCGTGTGTGTGTGTGTGTGTGTGTGTGTGCGTGCGTGTGTGTGTGCGTGCGTGTGTGTGCTGCTGCGCGTCCCTGTGTGTAATAATCAGAGTGTGTGTGTGTGTTGTGCACCGCCTATAGGCTCATATTACTAACACACCCTTTAAATAACACAATAAATACTGCACTATTGACTTTAGAGCAGGTGTGTGTTGGTCAATGGCGCAGTCGTTTTCAGTTCCTCACAATAGCAACGCTCCAACAATGCTCCTGAACACACACCTCGTTTAGACCTGAACACAAGCAGCTCATCAGACTAACTCACACTCTCACACACACTCACACACACACACTCACACACTCTCACACTCACACTCTCAGTGAGAGAGAGTGAGTGCATTTGATATTTAAACAACGTGGAGCTGGACATGAACATGAGAACTGCGTCGGGCTGAAACTAGCAGAACACACTTGCGCCGCGTCTGCCGTCACATTGCGCCAGGTGTGTGATAGGGCCCATAGAGTTTGTTTTTGTGTGCATGAGAATCATAAGAAACTCTGTGTCTCAGGCTTTTAAGGTTTATAATTCAAACGCAGCCCCTGTGGAAGTGTCCTTCATCACCGCCGACCCACTGGGGATGAACTACAGTGTCATCTGCAAGGTATGGAGCTCTTTCAGCCGTTAGGGGATTATAGTGTCAGTCCTCACTGAGTGGATTGTTTCTGTTGTTTGGGTCAGACCGGAGATAACCTGCGGCAGGACATGCTGGTGCTGCAGATCGTGCGTCTTCTGGACCGCATGTGGAGGCAGGAGGGGCTGGACATGTGCATGCTCACGTACAGATGCGTTTCTACCGGGAGAGATCGAGGTCAGTCTGAGCCGCTATAATCACGGATATATCACATAATTTACTCAGAGTATGGGTTAGTACTTTAGATGCTTGTCAAATGTTTTATTTAGGTTTGTGTTCAATCAAACCTGACTGAATCTGACAAACACACTGCGTCTCTTTCACTCGTTTGCTGCAGATTCACACACACTCCGGTTAATTGCAGTGATTTAAATATCAACAGTGTCTAGTAATCATGCATGATCTCTTTGTGTCACAGCTTTAAGTGATAAGAATGGAAAATATTATCGATTCTTGGTTCCAAACCTGGAGTCACAACAGCAATAATCATGTCCTCTTTGCAAATTAAAATAAAATGACCTTTTATTGAATAAAAACAGTGATGCATTGTTTTGCTGTTGTTGCCGTGTGTGAGTGTGTAAGTGTGTGAGAGTGTGAGTTGGTCTGATGAGCTGCTTGTGTTCAGGTCTGGTGGAGGTGGTGTGTGACGCAGTGACTCTGGCGCAGATCCATCAGGAGTGGGGTTTGTCTGGAGTGCTGAGAGAAGACACACTGGAGAAATGGTTCCATATGAGGAACAAGACTAAAGAGGACTACGAGAAGGTGACGCGCCAGAGCTGTCATAACCTGCACTTCTGCAATCTATAGTTTCTGTTCAAATGAGAAAGTGTAAATACTTGCGATACTGATGTGGTTTCGAGAGGATCGATGCTCACAAAAATATTGGTACCAAATGTTTTAAAGGCACAATATGTAAGATTTTAGGATTAAAATATCCAAAAACCACTAGAACAGGGTTATATATTTATCCCAAATGTCTCCAAGAATGTTTAAATCCAGAGAAATAAGTGATTTTAACCAGGACACGGACCGTGTGTGTGCGTCGCCTCTCAATGACATCATACCCGCGTTACCCTCCGGTGTTATTTTGTAGAAACCATGGAAACACCAAAGCCGCTTTAATATATGATGTGTGTTATTAGACGGTGAGCAACTGTTTGGATCATTCATGGACAGAAACTAATCATTGTTCTCCAGCTCAACACAGTTAGTCTTATTGTTTAAATCTGGTGTTCTTGATTTACCGCGAGTACCATGTTTTACCATGCCTAATATGATCTCGCTCACTGCAGTGTGAACAAGTGTCTCATAGTAGCGCCGAGCGAACGCACAGAGTAGCATTATAACATCATTTTAACACACTCAAATGTGTGTAATATGATAAAACAGCACTGCGTTCCCCCACACACACACGAGCGGAAGAAGCGGAAGCGCTCGTCTGACAGAATAAAAGCTCCGCCCAATCAAGGAGTCAAGACACGCCTTTGTTCTGAGTAAGAGACCAAAAATTACATATTGTGCCTTTAACTTGTGATCTTATTGTGAAAATAATTAATGCACAAAATAAACTTAGTGGGGAAAATGAACTGAAAGCTGTCAGCACAAATATCACTACACACACACACACACACACACACACACACTGTTTCCTCTGCTGTCTGTCCTTCTTCAGGCCGTCATGAACTTCCTTCACTCGTGTGCCGGCTGGTGCGTCGCCACGTTTGTCCTGGGCATCTGTGACCGTCACAACGACAACATCATGATCAAACACAGCGGACACATGTTCCACATCGACTTCGGCAAGATCATGGGCAATGCGCAGAAGTTCGGCAGCATCAAGAGGCGAGTGGTGTGTTGTTGTCTTGTCTCGTAGTCTTTGAGTAATCCAAAGGAAATCCTTCTAAATGAAGCGTGGGCTTTGTGAACGGACAGAGACCGAACGCCCTTCATCTTCACGCCAGAGATGCAGCGCTTCATCACGGGCGGCGGCGAGAACCCGCAGCGCTTCCACCGGTTCGTGGAGCTGTGCTGCGACGCCTACAACATCCTCCGCAGACGCTCGGCGCTGCTGCTCGGCCTCCTGCAACCGGTGAGACGCCAGCTTTTTACTGACTCTCAGAGTCCTATCGTACCGACCTGAGCTCACGGCGCAAGTGCTCTTAGGGCGTCCGAATCCACTTTTGCTAGTTTAACGACGGGAAAAACAGTCGGCACGCCCGGCGCATGGTCCAAAAGGGTTGTGCCTCGTCTCTTAATGAGTCATGGGTGTGTTTTGGGCGTAACGTGCAATAAACCAATCAGAGTCTCATCTCCCTTTCCCTTTAAAAGCCGGTTGTGCTCGCACCATGAGCGGATTCACTATTTACATGGAGGAATACAGACACCCTCAACCTGACGAGTCAGTTTAAATATGTGTGTATTGCCACGATTGGTCAAATAATTAGCCAATTTCATTCGTCATTACTGGAAATAGATAATTCTGATACATGCAATGACTATCCATTATGACATGCTGCCATTTTTATCTTTATGTACACAATAATCTTTTACATTGTAATCCTTTTATTTTTAATATTTAAACGTGTGTGTGTGTGTGTGGTGCTGCGCGTCCCTGTGTGTGTGTGTGTGTGTGTGTGTGCTGCTTCACGTCCCTGAGTGTGTAATAAGGCTGTGTGTGTGTGTGTGTGTGTGTGTGTTGTGCTGCTGCGCGTCCCTGAGTGTGTAATAAGCTGTGTGTGTGTGTGTGTATAATAAGCAGTGTGTGTGTGTGTTGTGCTGCTGCGCGTCCCTGTGTGTGTAATAAGCTGTGTGTGTGTATAATAAGCAGTGTGTGTGTGTGTGCTGTGGGTCCCTGTGTGTGTAATAAGCAGTGTGTGTGTGTGTGTGCTGCGTGTCCCTGTGTGTGTAATAAGCGGAGTGTGTGTGTGTGTGTGTGTGTGTGCGCGCTGCTGCGCGTCCCTGTGTGTGTAATAAGCAGAGTGTGAGTGTGTGCTGCTGCGCGTCCTGTGTGTGTAATAATCAGAGAGTGTGTGTGTGTGTGCGCGTGTGCGCGCTGCTGCGCGTCCCTGTGTGTGTAATAAGCAGAGTGTGTGTGCTGCTGCGCGTCCTGTGTGTGTAATAATCAGAGTGTGTGTGTGTGTTGTGCACCGCCTATAGGCTTATTTTACTAACACACCCTTTAAATAACACTATAAATACTGCACTATTGACTTTAGAGCAGGTGTGTGTTGGTCAATGGTGCAGTCGTTTTCAGTTCCTCACAATAGCAACGCTCCAACAATGCTCCTGAACACACACCTGGTTTAGACCAGACGCCCATGGGTGAACAGATGCGCCAGTGCATTTGATATTTAAACAACGTGGAGCTGGACGTGAACATGAGAACTGCGTCGGGCTGAAACTAGCAGAACACACTTGTCGCGTCTGCCGTCACATTGCACCGGGTGTGTGAGAGGGCCCTTTCTGTTTCCTGTCAATGACCGTGTGTGTGTGGCTGGTTGTAGATGCTGGCGGCCGGATTGCCTGAGATGAAGGACGTCCAGGACCTGCAGTACGTTCACAATAACCTGCGGCCGCATGACTCCGCGCTGGAAGCCACTTCATATTTCACCAGGTCAACACATCACGGCAGCCAATCAGACGGATGATTCGAGTTTCGTCAGTGTTAATGGAGGTTCTGCTCTTTGTGCACTACTAGATTTTTATTTTCTGTTTCAGAAAAATTAAGGAGAGCATGGAGAGTTTCCCCGTCAAGTTGAACTTCCTCATCCACAATATGGTGCAGTTTTCCTCCGCCAGACGGCCAGAGCCGCCCGCCGAGAGCCGGATCTCCTCCAGCTCCAACATCCAGGAGGCCGTGATCCAGACGTACAACGTCAGCGGCAAAGATGTGGTGCGTTTTCTTCAGGAAGAGCTTGAAGTTACAGTGGGAATGAAGAAGTTCAGTGAAGAGTCCTTACATTTATACTTGTGTATTCTTTGCTTATACTGACAAGTCTTCAAAAGTGTTTGATCGGTAAGGTGTGTAATGTTTTTAGAAGTCTCTTCTGTTCACCAAGGCTGCATTTATTTTATTAAAAATACAAAATAAAGGTAATATTGTGAAATATTACTCCAGTGTAAATCATCTGTTCTCTATGTGAATATATAGTAAAGTGTAATTTATTCCTGTGATCAAAGCTGAATTTATCATCATTACTCCAGTCTTCAGTGTCACATGATCCTTCACAAATCATTCTCATATGAGGATTTGATGCTCAACAAACATTTATGATTATTATCAGTGTTGAAAACAGTTTGTAAAACATATTTCTCAGGATTCTTTGATGAATATAAAGTTCAAAAGAACAGCATTTATCAGAAATAGAATCTTTTGCATCGTTGTACCACCGTTCAAAAGTTTAGGGTCAGTAAGAATTTATTTTTATTTTTTTTGGGAAAGAATTTAAAGAAATTAATACATTTATTCATCAAGAACACATTAAACTGATCAAAAGTGACAGTAAAGACATTTATAATGTTATAAAGATTCTATTTCTGATAAATGCTGTTCTTTTGAACTTTATATTCATCAAAGAATCCTGAGAAATATGTTTTACAAACTGTTTTCAACACTGATAATAATCATAAATGTTTGTTGAGCATCAAATCCTCATATGAGAATGATTTGTGAAGGATCATGTGACACTGAAGACTGTAGTAATGATGATAAATTCAGCTTTGATCACAGGAATAAATTACACTTTACTATATATTCACATAGAGAACAGATGATTTACACTGGAGTAATATTTCATAATATTACCTTTATTTTGTATTTTTAATAAAATAAATGCAGCCTTGGTGAGCAGAAGAGACTTCTTCTAAAAACAAATCTTACCGATCACTTTTGAACGGCAGTGTATTTGGCCAATATTTGCACCCTTAAATACTTTTTCCACACACACTGGCTTCTTTGAGGTCCTCCAGCAGGTGTTTCACATACTAACTGATTAACATACATGTTCAAATTCAGAGAAACATTGTTCGTTTGTTAACTATTATAGTTATCTAATGGTAACAAATGAAGTGCACTTCCACATGAAAGGCTGTGTGTGTATGGTGAAGTGTTAGTGGTTCTGGTCAGGCGTGTTTGGTCAAGTGTCAGTGGTTCGGGTCAGGCGTGTTTGGTCAGGTGTCGGTGGTTCTGGTCAGGCGTGTTTGGTCAAGTGTCAGTGGTTCTGGTCAGGCGTGTTTGGTGAAGTTTTAGTGGTTCTGGTCAGGCGTGTTTGGTCAAGTGTCAGTGGTTCTGGTCAGGCGGGTTTGGTCAGGTGTCAGTGGTTCTGGTCAGGCGTGTTTGGTGAAGTGTTAGTGGTTCTGGTCAGGCGTGTTTGGTCAGGTGTCAGTGGTTCTGGTGTCAGTGGTTCTGGTCAGGCATGTTTGGTCAATTGTCAGTGGTTCTGGTCAGGCGTGTTTGGTCAGGTGTCAGTGGTTCTGGTCAGGCGTGTTTGGTCAAGTGTCAGTGGTTCTGGTCAGGCGTGTTTGGTCAGGCGTGTTTGGTCAGGTGTCAGTGGTTCTGGTGAGGTGTGTTTGGTCAGGTGTCAGTGGTTCTGGTGAGGTGTTTGGTCAGGTGTCAGTGGTTCTGGTGTCAGTGGTTCTGGTCAGGCGTGTTTGGTCAAGTGTCAGTGGTTCTGGTCAGGCGTGTTTGGTCAGGCGTGTTTGGTCAGGTGTCAGTGGTTCTGGTGAGGTGTGTTTGGTCAGGTGTCAGTGGTTCTGGTGTCAGTGGTTCTGGTCAGGCGTTGTTTGGTGAAGTGTCAGTGGTTCTGGTCAGGCGTGTTTGGTCAGGTGTCAGTGGTTCTGGTGTCAGTGGTTCTGGTCAGGCGTGTTTGGTGAAGTGTCAGTGGTTCTGGTCAGGCGTGTTTGGTCAGGTGTCAGTGGTTCTGGTGTCAGTGGTTCTGGTCAGGTGTGTTTGGTCAGGTGTCAGTGGTTCTGGTCAGGCGTGTTTGGTCAGGTGTCAGTGGTTCTGTGTCGGTGGTTCTGGTCAGACGTGTTTGGTCAGGTGTCAGTAGTTCTGGTCAGGCGTGTTTGGTCAGGTGTCAGTGGTTTTGGTCAGGTGTGTTTGGTCAAGTGTCAGTGGTTCTGGTCAGGCGTGTTTGGTCAGGTGTCAGTGGTTCTGGTCAGGCGTGTTTGGTCAGGTGTCAGTGGTTCTGGTCAGGCGTGTTTGGTCAGGTGTCAGTGGTTCTGGTCAGGCGTGTTTGGTCAGGTGTCAGTGGTTCTGGTGTCAGTGGTTCTGGTCAGGCGTGTTTGGTCAAGTGTCGGTGGTTCTGGTCAGGCGTGTTTGGTCAAGTGTCGGTGGTTCTGGTCAGGCGTGTTTGGTCAGGTGTCGGTGGTTCTGGTCAGGCGTGTTTGGTCAAGTGTCAGTGGTTCTGGTCAGGCGTGTTTGGTCAAGTGTCAGTGGTTCTGGTCAGGCGTGTTTGGTCAGGTGTCAGTGGTTCTGGTCAGGCGTGTTTGGTGAAGTTTTAGTGGTTCTGGTCAGGCGTGTTTGGTCAAGTGTCAGTGGTTCTGGTCAGGCGTGTTTGGTCAAGTGTCAGTGGTTCTGGTCAGGTGTGTTTGGTCAAGTGTCAGTGGTTCTGGTCAGGCGTGTTTGGTCAAGTGTCAGTGGTTCTGGTCAGGCGTGTTTGGTGAAGTTTTAGTGGTTCTGGTCAGGCGTGTTTGGTCAGGTGTCAGTGGTTCTGGTGTCAGTGGTTCTGGTCAGGCGTGTTTGGTCAAGTGTCAGTGGTTCTGGTCAGGCGTGTTTGGTCAGGCGTGTTTGGTCAGGTGTCAGTGGTTCTGGTGAGGTGTGTTTGGTCAGGTGTCAGTGGTTCTGGTGAGGTGTGTTTGGTCAGGTGTCAGTGGTTCTGGTGTCAGTGGTTCTGGTCAGGCGTGTTTGGTCAAGTGTCAGTGGTTCTGGTCAGGCGTGTTTGGTCAGGTGTCAGTGGTTCTGGTGAGGTGTGTTTGGTCAGGTGTCAGTGGTTCTGGTGTCAGTGGTTCTGGTCAGGCGTTGTTTGGTGAAGTGTCAGTGGTTCTGGTCAGGCGTGTTTGGTCAGGTGTCAGTGGTTCTGGTGTCAGTGGTTCTGGTCAGGCGTGTTTGGTGAAGTGTCAGTGGTTCTGGTCAGGCGTGTTTGGTCAGGTGTCAGTGGTTCTGGTGTCAGTGGTTCTGGTCAGGCGTGTTTGGTGAAGTGTCAGTGGTTCTGGTCAGGCGTGTTTGGTCAGGTGTCAGTGGTTCTGGTGTCGGTGGTTCTGGTCAGACGTGTTTGGTCAGGTGTCAGTGGTTCTGGTCAGGCGTGTTTGGTCAGGTGTCAGTGGTTTTGGTCAGGTGTGTTTGGTCAAGTGTCAGTGGTTCTGGTCAGGCGTGTTTGGTCAGGTGTCAGTGGTTCTGGTCAGGCATGTTTGGTCAGGTGTCAGTGGTTCTGGTCAGGCGTGTTTGGTCAGGTGTCAGTGGTTCTGGTCAGGCGTGTTTGGTCAGGTGTCAGTGGTTCTGGTCAGGCGTGTTTGGTCAGGTGTCAGTGGTTCTGGTGTCGGTGGTTCTGGTCAGGCGTGTTTGGTCAAGTGTCGGTGGTTCTGGTCAGGCGTGTTTGGTCAAGTGTCGGTGGTTCTGGTCAGGCGTGTTTGGTCAGGTGTCGGTGGTTCTGGTCAGGCGTGTTTGGTCAAGTGTCAGTGGTTCTGGTCAGGCGTGTTTGGTCAAGTGTCAGTGGTTCTGGTCAGGCGTGTTTGGTCAAGTGTCAGTGGTTCTGGTCAGGCGTGTTTGGTCAAGTGTCAGTGGTTCTGGTCAGGCGTGTTTGGTCAAGTGTCAGTGGTTCTGGTCAGGCGTGTTTGGTGAGGTGTCGGTGGTTCTGGTCAGAGCTTCAGATGAACTGACAGCAATGCTTCTCGTCTGTCAGACGTACGAGCTGAAGGTGACCATCGAGGACGGGTTCGTCATCAGTCAGAAGAGCTTCGCTCAGTTCGAGACGCTCCATAAGCTGCTCCAGAAGCACTTCATCGAGTCCACGCTGCCGAAGTAAGCATCCCGCTCGTGAAGCCGTTATTCCTCAGCGGACGAGAGCCGGACTGACCGCTCTTTCTCTGCTCCCAGGTTCCCCGGCTGGTTCAACATGTCCTTCACGCCTCGCCGGAAGATGAGCCTGTTGAACAAGTACCTGCAGGAGCTGTTCCAGGGGCCGTGCCGAGGAGTAAGTGCGAGCCGAACCCTTCCCAGTGTTCACAGCACCATCACTGATGTTTCATTGTGTCTCTGACAGAACGAGTACGTCTGCAGCCTGTTTCTGGACGGACCGGACGCTGCCGTCACATCAGGTGACGCTTTCATCGCTCACGACACGTTCACTGCCGGACTCCCAGAGCAGTTAACAAGATGAACTGAATTTCATTAAAATATCAAATAGATTTAAGCAAAATTTTATTTAAATAAATAATTGATTAAAATAAATAAATTAATAATCCTTGATTTAAATAAATAAATATATTTGATCAAAATAAAGATTAAAGATCAAAAAAGATTAAAATGGGTAAAATGTTATTTAAATTTGACTTAAATAAATCATTGATTAAAATAAATAAACCTTGATTTAAATAATACATTTGATTAAATGAAAAAAAATTAAAATAAGGAAAAATGTATTTAAATAAATAATAAATACATACATTTGATTTAAAATAAATAAATAAACCTTGATTTAAATAAATAAATAAATACATCTGATTTAAAATAAAAATAATGAATTTATTTTAAATTAAAAAAGATTAAAATGAGAATGAGAAATTAAAAAAAAATAAGTAAATATATACATTTGATTTAAATAAATAGATTAAAATAAATAAATGAACAAACCTTTATTTTAAATAATAAATATACACATTTGATTTAAATAAATGAATAAATACATCTAACAGTGCAATACTACAGTGTGTAGAAAGTAATCATGGAACAAAATAGTAACTAAATATTTTCCAAATAATATTTTCTACACATTTATAATATTAATTAATATACATACATTTGATTAAAATAAATAAATGATTTAAATAAATAAATCAAAATAATGGATTGTTTTAAATTAAAAAAGATTAAAATGAGAATGAGAAATAAGAAAATGAGAAAAAAATAAGTAAAATATATACATTTGATTTAAATAAATAATTGATTAAAATAAATATGTCTAACAGTGCAGAAAAATAGTAAACTAAACATTTTCAAAAATAATATTTTCTACACATTTATAATACTAATTTTTCCCAGTGTTAGTGTCTTTATACATGAAACTATTGAGCTCCGTGTCAATGTCAGGACGAGCGTCCCTCGTGAAGATGATCATATATAAACCGCTCTGGAGATATAATATCAGTTCCAGCGCGTCAGTCACATGACACAGTGAATGATTGATATTACTGCACACGTCTGCTGTCGCCTGGCTTTGATTCATTCACATATTTTATTCCCAAACCAGCAATATTTTGAAGTTTCAGATGGATTGGAATTTTCAAGTGCTTCATTTTGTAATATGAGTTATTTCTTCTGAAACCCCTGCAATATTCCATCAGTTACGGCTCATTATGATTCTCTTGTTTCAGAACCGGACGCTCATCTCCGGCCGCAGATTCAGCTCTTCCTGTCGTATAAAGACTTTAAACTATTGGTCATGATTAAGCATTTGAAAAATATTGTGAGTCATTTTTTCAACCCATTATTGTTCTTGATCTGAAAATCATTTTGCCATGTTAGAAAAGCACAGTTTTTGACTATCATTATGTTTAGCTTACAGAATCCAATATTCTGCTGTATTTCACTCTGAACGGCACTGGACGAGTTTAAAACTAACTCATGAGTGTAAACACACACACGTGCCAAACGTTTGGAAGAATTAGGATTTGAAAGAGTCTCTTCTGCTCATTTATCTGATCATAAATCCAGTAAAACAGTGAAATATTACTCCAGTGTAGATCAGCTGTTCTCTATGTGAATATATAGTAAAGTGTAATTTATTCCTGTGATCAAAGCTGAATTTATCATCATTACTCCAGTCTTCAGTGTCACATGATCCTTCACAAATCATTCTCATATGATGATAAAACCCTTAAATTATAATATTTCAGTTAATGTTTTTGTGCTAGCGTTTTGAAAACATTACAGACCAGATAACTCTGAACAAACGTTGTATTAACGTTACTGGAAGAGCGTTTGTTCATCACGTTGGCTGGCTTGTGTGTGTGTGTGTGTGTGTGTGTGTGTGTGTGTGTGTGTGTGTGTGTGTGTGTGTGTGTGTGTGTGTGTGTGTGTCTCTCAGAGGTTGTCTAACGGCTCGTGTCCGGATGCTTATGTGGTCACGCGACTGAGACCCGACCCACAAGACAAGACCAAGAGGAAGACGAAAGTGGTCCGCAGCAATGACAATCCCACATTCAATGAACTGGTGAGAGAAGAACATCTTCTGTTTGTGAAGCGCATGTTTCCAGTATCAGCTGCTGTGGATCCGTTCGTCCTCCTCCTCTCAGATCTGCTGTTGTCCCTGCAGATCGAGTACAGGAACGTGCTGAAGCTCCACGGCTGCGTGCTGGAGGTGACGGTGAAGAGCAGGAAGGCTTTCGTCGCGGCTACAAACGTGGTTCTGGGAGAGAGAGTTCTGGACCAGGAGAAGTGGTTTCCTCTGGGCTTCTCTGCGGTTTAAAGAGCGCGTCTGACTCTTTCTGAGTGAACATGAAGCTTCACAGAACGATCAGCTGCTCTTCTGCTAGAGACCGTATGATACGGAGGAAAGATGGTGATCAGTATTAATGAAACTACGGGATGGAGGTTTGGTTTCTCGCTGCTCATAAAGACACACTAAAGCTGTACTTAAACTACTGTTCTACTTGAAGTTAACCAATGATTCCTCACACACAGATTTTACTGTAACGCTGCTTTGAGGCAATTTGTATTGTATGAAGTGCTATATTAATAAAAGTAAAATGTGATAAATATATATATATATGGGGATGAAGAACCATTTAGTCATAAAGAGCGTTGAGCAGTTTCTGTGTAACTCAACAGAGCCGGTTCGTTTCACTGCTAGTTCTTAAGTCGTAACAGCTGAACAGAACACACATATTGCTTAACGTTTTCCTGTTACTCATGCTTTGCAAACATAAAATTTGTCTCGCATGTCTACTAATTTCTTTTAAACTGAAATTATTTATCTTCAAATGTTCTATAACAAATGTCTTGGACTTACATGCAGATCATCATACATTAACATCGCAAAAGCTGACTGAAATTATTCGTAGAGGCCATTTTCTGCAAACTGGAGTGAAACTGGACAGACATGCGTTTGCTGTCATACATTTATAGACACCCTGCAGAATCTGCAAAATGGTAATGACTACAACAATATAACTGCAAGCAGCCATTAAGGGGCCAAGCACAAAGAAGGCACAATAAGTCTTGCCATCATGGCTGGGAGCATCAGACCAACTGCAACAATGAGCAGTTAAAGACATTAAGATGATTTTAGGCAAAATGCCTGAAAAGTCACTAGTAAAGATTTAATGGTTTATCACTTTTTACCAATAGATGGTGCTGTGACCAAATTGATGTGGTGTGGTCAGAGTGAGGTCACAATGACATGCAAAGTTTGGGGTCAATATATCAAAGCATTGCAGAGATACAGCCTCAGAGTCATTTTGACATCATGCCTCAACTTTGTTGCTGCGCTATACGAAAACGGTTTCATCTATCGACACAAAATCCAAATCTTTTTGTCAGCATAGTCTGAAAATGATCTGATTCAAATTTGGTGAAAATCGGACAAACGGTCTAGGAGGAGTTAGAAAAAATAGGTTTTTAAACAAAATCAATATGGCAGACAGGAAGCTTGGCCAACTTTGGCAACATCTTTGGTATCCATGTTCTCGGTGTGACCCGGGGAATATATTAATGCCAGTTTCATGACAATAGGCTAAATTAATAAAAATATATTAGCATTTAAAAAAAAAAAATTAATTATAACTTTTGACCACAAGGTGGCACTGTCTTAACTTTGAGTACCTTCATGGCATGGTGCCGATGGCACACACAGAGTTTAGTAATAATACACCAATGCATTCGTAAAATATAGAAATTTATATCATAATACTGTATTGTAATTTCATGTTTTGTTCAATTATAGTGCCACCAAGTGACACAATCCTGCCAATTTTTTTATGTGTCCTCAGAGTGCCCTCATACATAAGTGTCAAATTTGGTGAAAATATCTCATTTTGTTTAGGAGTTATAGACATTTGTATTTATGAGCACATAAAAAAATGACCCATGCGCGACATTGCATGTTTTTACCACTTGCTATCAAAATTTTGACATTTGGCCATTAGCATATGATTCCGATTTGCCTGCGGTGGTTTCGTCTCGATCGGACTAACGGTTTCAGAGATAAAGTTGTTTAAACACTAAATCACAATGTTACACAAACCATAAGGCGAAACCTGTTATGTTTGGTATTGTTGGGCTCTCTAAGGATTCAGCAATCTAAGGAGATGACTCACATGAAAAGTCAACCACAATCAAAATTATAACCATGTAAAAAAAAATTTTTGGCACTGGCTTCTCAGCTCCTTCAGGGCATCCAGTGACCCATACCAAGTTTCGTAACGATACGCTAATGCATTCATAAATACATTCATAAAATACAGCATTTTATTACAAAATTCATGGAAATTCATGACCAAAAGACATGGAAAAATTGGACATCATTTGACTCGGCATGCCGCCCCGAATCTAATGAGACCACTTTTATGATTTTTGGGCAAACCGTTCAGAAGTTAAAAGCAAAAAAATTTTTTTTGCTTTTAACTTTTTTAGTTAAAAAGTATCTTATTTTGTATCTCCGGACCTGTAGGTGGAGCAAAAGCCTAGGAGGAGTTCGAAAAAGTATGTTTTTTGGAAAATTCAAAATGGAGGGAAAATTCTCATGATGGAAAATGACGTATGCAATCGAATCATCTTGATCCGGAATCAGAGGAAAAAGAATTTTGTTTCTAGCCCTTACGGTTCAAAAGTTATGAGCACAAAGTGCAACTTTGGACAGTTGGTGGCGCTAGAGGGATTGAGTTACAGACTCCAGATAGGCTCTGGGTGACAGTTCAGACTATCCTCCATCAGTGTGCCAAATTTCATAACTTTCCCGCAACCGGTTCTAGGGGCTGCCATAGACGGAAGAGCGGAAGAAACGGAAGAATAATAATGAGAGGTATCGGGATCCTTTTTTTTTTTTCTTTAGTCCTTCCCTGAATAAGCTTTCACATAACAGATGTTTACTGGCAGTGCACGAGACACAATAACAGCTGAATGAACACAAATGAGCCATTCATCAGTTTGGAATAAGGTTGTAATATTGAGTATATTTGTGACACGTCTGTATTTGCCAGTTCACAAGGATCAAGTTGTGATTTCTTGATGTTTCTTAATGCCCAAAGGTTTTCAGGACGTGTCCTAGAGATAAAGAGGAGTTAAAAATATCGAGAAGACCTTGTATCACACAGATAAACATTCTCTAAGTTGACCATCTATTTTGGAAACATTAAACCAATCAAAAGAACGAGTCTTCCTTCTGATTTCATGATCTCACCTGTAACTGCGCAGGAATCACTGGAACTGAATCTGAGTCTCTTTCCAGCACCTTCACTCTCTCTGTTCTTCTCCGTTTCTCCACATCATGTACCGAGAACATCACAAACACCACAGACCTCTTACACAAGGACCTCACACACACAAAATCCTCTTTTTCGTTGCATTTTCAGAAACAGGCTGAGACGTCGGTCTCTGTGAGAGAAGAGTCAGATCAGAGAGAACCGTTTACTGCTGACCGACACCTCAAACACACAATCTGTCAAAGTTACGAGCAGGCGGAGGGAAAATGACAACATTAACATACTGTAGATCTTTTCACGGTTAGTTCCTGTGTATTTAACTTCAGTCAAAAATAAATTACGTTTTTTGAGGAAAACATTCCAGGATTTTTCTCCACATAATGGACTTCAATGGCAACCAACGGTTGAAGGTCCAAATCAATGCAGTTTCAGAGGAAGGGCTTCAGAGGCTCTGCACGATCCCAGACGAGGAATAGAGTCTTATCTAGCCAAACCATCGGCCATTTTCTAAAAAAATATAAACATTTATATACTTTTTAAACTCAAATACTCAACTTCTGTGTTGTGCTTCTTCACGACACATCACGTCGGAAAGGTCACGCCCGTGACGTAGATGGAAGTACCGACCCGGTGTTAAAACGAACGTGCAAAGACTAAATTCGATTGCTCCTGTCTGCCTCGCTGCTGAGTGTTTCGTGTCTGTAGCTCCGTACAGCTTTGCTTTTGAATCTTTATTTGATATCATTCCCTGTTGTTTATACTGCTAAATATAACTTACTCATCACCATATATTGTCTAATATTGCCTATCACATTAAATCTGACATCGCTAGCTCTTAATCTAAATCATTATCACAACGCGTTAGCATTTCGCTAGCCTGTTAGCCTGCCATCCGTGCATCCGGATCTCCTGTTTTTCTCTTGTGCGCCTTTTATGAGTCCATCAAACAACTCGGATGATTTGGATTAGTCAACAAACACGGTGAGTCACGTCATCTTCTCCTGTTATTGTCACTTACACTGCCTGTCACGTTTAGCAAAGCCTTCTCTGTCAGCTGTGAGGACTACACGTGATAAATGCAGGGAGATAGTCAGGCTGACGGAGAAGATTTCAGAATTAGAGACACGCATCCAAACTTTAATTGAGGATAGTGAGAATGTAAGGGCTTTAGACACTGCTTTGGATGCGAATAGCTTAGTGAACTCTGTACATTGTTTGGTTCCGGCTGTAGAGCCCGTGCAGCAGGGCAACTGGGTGACGGTGAGACGGCATAGTCGCGGATCAAAACGCCGCTCTTCCATTCCGATTGGAACATCAAACCGGTTCTCCCCACTCAGTGATGCACCCACTGAGAATCCTGTTGAAAGTGCCCTAGTTATTGGCGATTCTATTACACGAAACATGAAAATAGAGACACCAGCCACCATAGTCACATGTTTACCGGGAGCCAGAGCGCCTGACATCAAAGCAAATTTAAAAGTGCTGGCTAATGCTAATCGTAAATTCTCTAAGATTATTATTCACGTCGGCACTAATGATGTTCAACTTCGCCAGTCGGAGAGATCACTAAAATTAACATTAAAGAGGTGTGTGAACTCGCAAGTACGATGACAGATGACGTTTTTTGTTCTGGCCCCCTTCCTGTTCGCCAGAGTGATGAGATACTTAGCAGACTATCATCACTCAATGGCTGGTTGTCTAAGTGGTGTCCGCAGAATAACATAGGGTTCATAGACAATTGGAAAAGCTTTTGGGGCAGACCTGACCTGTTAAAAGATGGTATCCATCCCTCCTGGGATGGTGCCGCTCTTCTCTCTAGTAATTTGGCACATAGTCTTAGAGCTAAACCTTGACTAACTGGGGCCCAGGTCAGGAAGCAGACGGACTGGCTTACCCGACCGCCTGCTAGCTGTCTCACGTCACAGAAGTCAGATAAATCCCAGCACATAGAGACTCTTTCACCTAGATATTATCACATAGAGACTGTGTCTGTTCCCTGAATTAGTAAATACAAAAAAACATCGAAACCATTTAAGGGTAAAAATTTAATTGATGTTCAACAAATAAAAAACAGATATAATACAGATGAACAAATGATAAAGCTCGGGTGGATGAATATTTGATCCCTTCCCTCAATTAACTACATTATGTAGTGTAAATGATAAATCCCATTTGACATTTGTGCTGGCTACTGTATACAGGCCACCAGGGCACCATACAGACTTTACCAGAGAATTTGCTGATTTTCTATCAGAGTTAGTACTGGCTGCAGATAAAGTCCTAATTGTTGGTGATTTTAATATCCATGTAGACAATGAAAAAGACGCACTGGGACTGGCATTTACAGACATTCTAAACTCTATTGGAGTTAGGCAACACGTGTCAGGACCCACTCATCGCCGTAATCATACGTTAGACCTAATACTGTCACATGGAATAAATGTTGATGCCGTTGAAATTCTGCAGCAGAGCGATGACATCTCAGATCATTACCTAGCATCGTGTATACTTAATTTAGCCAAGGCTGCAAAGCCGTCCCTTCATTACAAATATGGCAGGACTATCACTGCTGCCACTAAAGATTGCTTTGTAAATAAACTTCCTGATCAGTTTCATCTCCTCAGCATCCCAGATAGCCTAGAGGAACTCGATGTTGCAACAGAAACTATTGACTCTCTCTTTTCCAGCACTTTAGACACAGTTGCTCCTCTGCGGTTAAAGAAGATTAAAGAAAATAGTCCAACGCTGTGGTACAACGAGCACCCTCGGGCCCTTAAAACAGCAGCCAGAAAAATGGAGCGCAGCTGGAAGAAAACAAAACTGGAGGTTTTTCGCATTTTGTGAAAAGAGAGCATTGTGTACAGAAAGGCCCTAAAAACTGCTAGATCTGCTTATTTCTCGACTCTCTTAGAAGAAAACAAACACAACCCTAGGTATTTATTTGATACAGTGGCTAAATTAACCAAAGATAAAGCTTCACCTTCTGATGTTTGTAAACAGCACAGCAGTAATGACTTTATGAACTTCTTTACGTGCAAGTTTGATAATATTAGGAAGAAAATTATAACTATACAACCATCTACTACAATATCACATCAGACAGTGCATTGTAGTGTCACTGAGGAAAAATTCCACTCATTCACTGCTATAGGAGAAGAAGAATTGGCTAAACTCGTTAAATCATCAAAATCAACAACATGTATGCTCGACCCCATACCGACTAAACTACTAAAAGAGATGCTTCCAGAGGTCATAGATCCTCTTCTTAATATCATTAATTCATCCTTGTCATTAGGACAGGTACCAAAAACCTTTAAGCTGGCTATTATTAAACCTTTTATTAAAAAAACGCAACTTGATCCTACAGAATTAGTCAATTACAGGCCGATCTCAAATCTACCCTTTCTGTCAAAGATACTAGAAAAGGCAGTGTCCTCACAATTATGCTCCTTTTTTAGAAAGAAATGGTATCTGTGAGGATTTCCAGTCAGGATTTAGACCGTATCATAGTACTGAGACTGCTCTCATCAGAGTTACAAATGATTTACTCTTATCATCCGACCGTAGTTGTATCTCTCTGTTAGTGTTACCGATCTTAGCGCTGCATTCGATACTATCGACCACAACATTTTTTTTGAATAGACTCGAAGAATATGTTGGCATTAGTGGAATTGCATTGGCATGGTTTAAATCATACTTATCTGACCGCTATCAGTTTGTAGCAGTAAATGAAGAGATGTCACACCGATCACAAGTTCAGTATGGAGTACCGCAGGGCTCAGTGCTAGGACCGTTGCTTTTCACCCTGTACATGCTACCACTGGGAGCTATCATTAGGAAGCATGGCGTTAGTTTTCACTGTTATGCTGACGATACTCAGCTCTATATTTCTTCACGCCCTGACGAAACTTACCAATTCACAAGATTAACGGAATGCATAGCTGATATAAAATTGGACGACTAGTAATTTCCTACTACTTAATTTCTTGAAAATGGCTGATGGTTTGGCTAGATAAGACCCTATTCCTCGTCTGGGATCGTGCAGAGCCTCTGAAGCCCTTCCTCTGAAACTGCATTGATTTGGACCTTCAACCGTTGGTTGCCATTGAAGTCCATTATGTGGAGAAAAATCCTGGAATGTTTTCCTCAAAAAACTTAATTTCTTTTCGACTGAAGAAAAAAAAAAACACGAACACCTTGGATGAGATGGGGGTGAGTAAAATATCAGGAAATTTTCATTTTGAAGTGAACTAATCCTTTAACTAGGTCAGCCGGAACCGGGAACACTTCCCATAACACCTGATGTACTCGTTACATCATAAGAAGAATGGCATCTACGCTAATGTTAGTCTCTCTGTTTATCCCGTCGGCTGGATCCAGGCCGTATTCAGATCAGATGGTGGACCTGCTCCTAGATACGACCACACGCAGCCCTGAAGTGTCTGCAGAGACCGTGTCGACTCTCCCCTGTGAAGGCCTCATTGACACAACATCCAGTGGCACTGATCCTCAACAAACCCGTCTCCGGCGTGATGACTCCGATCTTCAACCACCTTGTAATCACTGTTGACTTTGCTTACATGATGGAATATCATACATCTCTCAAGTTATTAGGGCAAAAACGACATGTAACCAAATTCAAGGTTATTTTGGCTAGAAGTGGGTTACTCATAGCTGGACTATATCGGGTCTATAGTTAACCCAGACGGTGAAATGATGGCTATTGCTTGCTGGGATGCATTTTCTGTAAAGCTGCTTTGAAACGATTTGTATTGTGAAAAGCGCTATACAAATAAATGTGAATTGAACTGAAAAATGTGAAGTAGAGAAGGTTGAAACTAGAAGTTGATGAGTTGAGTTCTGTGTCCTGAACATTTCCGCAACAGACAGTCAACAGAATTACCTGTGTTTCCATCCAAAGTTCTGAATTTAACTGGAATATTGCATAAAACATTTGCAAATACAGCAGTTTCCATCCCATGTGTTCAAGAGAACAAAACCATCACTTCCTGTGAAACTGGCGCAAAATCTCAGTAATAAACTGTAAGTTGGTCAATTGGCCTCTTTTCCCCTCTATGAGAGTCGTCTCAGAGCGCCAGGCGAAACACACACACGCACATCATAAATGAGTGCCGTCTCAGAGTGTCAGGCGAAACACAAACGCTGTCATGTTCTCTTGCGTTGGGATGCTTGTGTTTGGGAACTCAATCGTGTGAGACGCTTCTGGAGGGAATTAAACCAAATCATTCTGATCACAGGCGTTTCAGAGCCACCAAACCAACCCTTGAGATGCTGCGATGCCAGTGGTCCGCTGGTTAGGCCAGTTATCCAATCACAGCCTCTGCTGAGACAAAGCCACCTGAGATTTGGAGGGATTTCAATAAATCAATCAATCAACCAATCAATCAAATCAAATCAATCAACCAACCAAAATCAATCAAACAACCAAAAATCAAACAACCAAATCAACCAACCAAATCAATCAACCAACCAACCAAACAACCAAAAATCAATCAAATCAACCAACCAAAAATCAATCAACCAACCAAAATCGAATCAATCAACCAAAATCAATCAACCAACCAAAAATCAATCAAATCAACCAACCAAAATCAAATCAACCAACCAAAATCGAATCAATCAACCAAAATCAATCAACCAACCAAAAATCAATCAATCAAACAACAAAATCAAATCAAATCAAATCAAATCAAATCAAATCAATCAATCTTCTGCTCTTTTCAGACAAACCTGAGAACAGCGAAAACCTGAGAAGGCCGCAGCGTAGAGGAGAAGTTTCTCTTATGAACTTCACAAATGGAGACGTCTGTTTTGCAGCAGTACAGAAATTGTTTTATTTTTTTTCTTTTATATACGGATGGCCTTTAAAAGTTTTAGACAGAAAAGTTTTACAGGAGATTAAGGGGGAAATGAATTCCTTTCGCCTTCGATGTTGTTTGAGTTTCTCTTGTTTTCTGGCTGTCGGGCACTTCTGAAGAATTGGCACCTCAGTCAATATGAATCGTGTGTCCGTGGATCAGATCCGCGTGAGCTGGTGCCACAGACTGGAGGGAAGGATGCTCTCCACCTTCTCCATGATGAAGTTCAGCGGGGCGAACAGGGTGCTCAGGAACTGAGGAAGAGAACGGACAGAAGCATCTGAAGAAAACGCAGTAATATAATAAAACATTCACAAACACAAAGCTCTTTCCAGGTTCAGGTGAGCTGATGTGAACGGTGCATTCCAGGGAAACACTGGCAGTAAATTTTGATACTGATATCCGATTATTCCACTGACAGTGTGGCGGTTCGTCTCGAGCTTTTGTGCTGTGCGCTTTTAATGTTCTTACGCTGTCGAATGCTTCCGCTCCAGTACAAACCGTACGATAATAAATACATATCACAGTGCTACACAATTCCATTCAATATTGATTCATTTGTTAATAATGCTTCCCATCGAATGCTGTACATTACAGAGAATCATCATCTGGATTGGAGCCCAAAATATTATATTCAACTGCTATTTATTTCTACATATAATAAATCACTCTCAAATAAAAAACTAAGTTGTATACAACATAGTTTTCATAAAACTCTTAATGACAAGAAGACTTGGATTAAACCGCTTGATTCAATGGATTTATTTTATGATCTCTTTATGAACGTTTGGAAGCGTCAATGGAGGGACAGAAATCTCTTAGATTTCATTAAAATATCATAAATGTACATTATAAATGTACATTATGAATACCATTATGATGCATTATACATAAAGGCTTTGAGTAAAATGTTACCAAAACACCTTCATTTGTGTAGATGAGGAATCTCTCATGGGTCTGAAGGATGTGAGGGAGGGTAAATGATGACAGAATGATGATCTTTGGGTGAACTCTCTCTTTAATGGTCTGTGATACTCACGGCTTTAGCGAACACTCCCATGAGCTCTGGGAACTGATGCGTGAGCAGCGCCAGCATCGCCGTGAAGGAGCAGAGACCCGCCGTGAACAGGATGAAGAACGGCAGCTCTTTCTTGGGATACACTGACACCTCGTGGAACACTGCTTACACACACACACACTCAGGGTTAACTACTACTGCATCATCAGTCAATAATCACATGACTTTAACTACACTGATGCACATTCATCGCTCATGAAAAACAAGACGTCCTGTCGGTTTGATTTGTGAACCGAATTTCAAATGTGTATTGAATCTGCCATCAAACCTCCTGTAATAAATACAAACATGATCTCCACTTCATTGTGAATGCGGATTAAATTCACTTACACAACCTCTGTGTGACGATATAAAGTCTGTTTGCTGTTGTTTTAACAGAAAAACATCAGCGTAATAAAGCTTGTGTACGAGTCGACGCTTTTGATTTAAGCTTACAGGGGAAAGTCATGAAATGTAAAAAGAAATGTACCAAATGACAACAATCAGGCGCATTAATCATGATTACAATTTTAAGCAAAATAATTGTGATTATCTGTTTTTATTGACTAGACTACAATTCCCAAACTAAAACTTGACTAAACAAAAAACAGGATAGGTTGCCTAAATATGACACAAACTATAAAGTAGTTTGACACAGGACTGAGACTAAACTAGACAGAAGGAACAGTAATTACAGCTGCACTGGTTTAATGGGAACGCGAGTGCTTCAGAAACGAGAGCAAACTTGATCTACAGGAGACATGCAGGAAAATCTCTTACTGGGTAGCAGCTCTCTGTCGGCCGTCTCCGTGCATACGGGATACGGATAGAACAGGTGTCCTTTCTCCAGAGGATACGGGATCATTCTGAAAGCTGAAGCATCAGTCCATCAACAGCAACACTCATCTAATGCATTATAACAACTTCGCTTTCATTTGAGTTTCATATTGGAAAAATAAAATGTCCTGCTTCTGTCTTTGATGCCCTTAATGGCACTTCAGGTCTCGCTCACAAGAGCTGTATATGAAACCCTGATGAGATGCAAACATTTCTGCACATCGCTGCGAAAGAGCCATGATTTCTGAATCTGACACCATTTTTTGGTCATAATGTTGAGTAAACGTGCAGTTAACTGTGCATGGTGTCGTCAGTCTCAGATGTGTTTCGTGGTTCTGGACTGTGACTTCTTAGGATGCGTTCACTCCTGAGCGTTTGTTTCGGAACCTGGTGCGTTTTCTTTCTTGGTTCGGCTGGTTTAGGCATATGTGAACACGGCAATCGCGCTCGGATCCACACCAAAACAATCGTGTCTCGGCCTGATTGCAAACGAACTCTGGGACGGTTCGCTTGAGGGGTGAAAGCAATCCGACCCAACGGACCAACAAACCAAGTGGTATTATAATTCTTAACAGTAAATGTGCTATAATAACTAATGTGCCCACTCACAGAATCAGACACTATTGCTATCACAGAGCACCTCTTCATCTTAAAATGTTGTGTAATTGCACTTCTCCGTGCAAGAACGCTGTCCCGATGAAGCCTTGACAGTGTTTGCGTGTCTTTAAACAGTTAACCTCTGGACAGCGCTGGAGATCCAGAGAGCGCGTGTCTGAATTTGCTGCAGTATTAATACAAATGTATATAATTTAACAGCGGGAGTGACGGCTACATTCGTATAGTGTCTGTGTGTGTCTCGACAGCTACAGCCACAATAAGCTCACGGAGGGAACTTGTCAGTCATCTTGATGGATGATGCAGAAGAAAACTCTGACCAATAAGAGCGCAGTTGTACTCGCATGTGACTTACATAAACGTGTTTTGGTACGCTTTGAAAGGTTGCCTTGTGAAAGCGAACCAATCCAAGAAGAAAATGCAGCATTGTAACAAATTAAGTCCCTGTTTCGGAACAAAACAAACGATCTACAGGAGTGAAAACGCCCTTAAAGGATTAGTTCACGTCAAAATGAAAATTTCCTGATAATTCCCTCACCCCCATTTCATCCAAGATGTTCATGTCTGTCTTTCTTCAGTCGAAAAGAAATTATGTTTTTTGAGGAAAACATTCCAGGATTTTTCTCCACATAATGGACTTCAATGGCAACCAACGGTTGAAGGTCCAAATCAATGCAGTTTCAAAGGAAGGGCTTCAGAGGCTCTGCACGATCCCAGAGGAATAGAGTCTTATCTAGACAAACCATCGGACATTTTCTAAAAAAATATAAAAATGTATATACTTTTTAACCTAAATTGCTCATCTTGCTCTGCGACACACCACGAATTGCGTAATCACGTCGGAAAGGTCACGCTAGACGTAGGCTGAAGTTCCGCCCCAAGCGAACGTGCGAAGACTAATACAAATGTAGTCCATTATGTGGAGAAAAATCCTGGAATGTTTTCCTCGAAAAACGTAATTTGTTTTCAACTGAAGAAAGAAAGACATGAACATCTTGGATGAGATGGGGGAGAGGAAATGATCAGGAAATTTTCATTTTGAAGTGAACTAATCCTTTAAAGTCACCATGAAATCAAAAGACAATTCTTGTTTTTGTTTTTTTTTATGGAATATTGCAGTGTTTGTTATAAATGATTTATAATTGTGTTAAATTCATGTTCCTGGTAATCTTGAATCAGAATAACTTCATCTCTTCTCTGATGATGAGGGCGGGGCAACCTGTCACTCACATGAGATCCACCAATAGCAAACCACAACCATCCAATCAAAATCAAGCCCCGCCCTCATTAGCTCTGGCTCCAGCCGGTTGAGCCGTGCGGACGGGTCACTCACTTCCCTCCCAGGTGCAGTGCAGCAGGTTGAGCGCGCCCTCCACTCGCTTCCAGTGCTGCAGGTGGAAGAAGGTGTACGCGATGGCCTCGCTGTCGCCGCGCTTCAGGATGTGCTCCGGCGGCAGGATCAGGCTCTTCATCTCTAAGAGGTACTGCAGAGAGACGCAGTCAGCACAGAGTCACACACACATTACCGTATCTGTGTAAGAGTGAAGGCGTGCGGCTCACTTTCGGTACGTGTGGGTTGAACTCCACCGCTCTGTGTATGGCTTCGACTGCGTTCATCTCCGCTGTGCTCAAACCTCTCCGTGACGCCGCCTCTGGGGAAAACCTGCACAAACCGCATCAGGATTACTACAGCAAAACAAAACCGTTCTGACCTCTGACCTGTGATGCTGCCTGAATCATGACGACAGCGTGTTCGTTCGTTGGCCAGAGGAGAACGGAGCGACTGATGGTTTCTCCTGAGGGTTTCCTCCGTTCTGTCACTGATTGAGTTTGGGTTCTTGATCGGTTGGAGACACTTAATATTCAACAATATTATTATTGATCTGACTGTGTGAGAACTGAACTGAGCTGATGATGACATCACTGTTTTCTGCAGAGCGACTCTATAGATGAAACGAACTCATTTAATAATTGATGAACTTTACAGCGGAACTGAATCAACACTGAACAACAGCCGAAGTGTTGTTTATGACTGTGAAGCTGCTCTGAAACAACCTGTACTGTAGAAGTAAAGCTGACTTGACTAATACATTTTTGAGAAACCAGGGCCTGTATTCATGAAAAATCTTAATGCAAAGAGTAGCTCCTAGTGACAAAATTCAAAGAAAATTCTTAGAAAGGTGGGCGTTTCCTCTTAAAATTAAAGAACAAATCCTAGTAAAGAAGAAAGTAATTCAGAAAGCATCTTAACCCTTAAAAAAGGTCTTAAGGTCCAAAAGTGTTAGGACTACGGACGAGGACTTTTAAGAGGCTTAATTGTTTCTTTAGCAATCAATCAATCAATCACCTTTATTTATATAGCGTATTTATTTATATATTTTACAATGCCGATTGTTTCAAAGCAGCTTCACAGTGGTAACAGGAAAATAATGCAACAGAATTTGATTCAGCTGTACAGCCGCTCTGGAGAAAACAGTGATGTCATCAGCTCAGTTCAATTATCATATAGTGTCAATGCGGGCAGATCAGTAATATAGTTGAAATTTAAGTGTCCCCAACTGAGCAAGCCAAAAGCCAAAGGCGACGGTGGCAAGGAACCAAAACTCCTTCAGGGCCAGAATGGAGAAAAAAACCTTGGGAGAAACCAGGCTCAGTCGGGGTGCCAGTTCTCCTCTGGCCGACGAACAAATAGTGTATGATTATGATTCTGGCAACATTACAGGTCAGAAGTCATATTAGATCAATAGATATTCGTAGGATTATTCGAAAGATTGGAGTCGTCACGCCGGGGACGGGTTTAATGAGGATGTCGTGTCGCTGAGGCATTTATTAGATCGGAATATTCGAAAGATCGGAGTTGTCACGCCGGAGATGGGTTTATTGAGGATGTCGTATCGATGAGGCATTTACAGGGGAGAGTCTAGTTGACACGGTCTCTGCAGACATTTCAGGGATACGTTCGTCATGTCCAGGCTAAGGTCCACCATCTGGTCCGGATACAGCCCGGATCCGGCTGACTACAGTAAACCTCGGGATAAACAGAGAGACTAACATTAGCGTAGATGCCATTCTTCTTATGATGTAACGAGTACATCAGGTGTTATGGGAAGTGTTCCCGGTTCCGGCTGACCTAGTTAATGCAGCCAAACAATCATTTAACTGATTTGAATAATAGAAATTGATAATGTTCTATGTGTATGCCATAGTAAAGAGATGTGTTTTTGGTCTAGATTTAAACTGACAGAGTGTGTCTGCTTCCCGAACAATGCTAGGAAGACTGTTCCAGAGTTTAGGTGCTAAATAGGAAAAGGATCGACCGCCTGCAGTTGATTTTGATATTCTAGGTATTATCAACTGGCCAGAATTTTGAGACCGCAATAGACGTGATGGAGTATAATGCGTTAAGAGCTCGCTCAAGTACTGGGGAGCTAAACCATTTAGTGCTTTGTAAGTAATTAGCAAGATTTTAAAATGTATACAATGTTTAATAGGGAGCCAGTGCAGTGTTGACAGAACCGGGCTAATATGGTCATACTTCCTGGTTCTAGTAAGAACTCGACCTGCTGCGTTTTGGACCAGCTAGAGTTTATTTATTAAGCAAGCAGGGCAACCACCCAGTAGAGCATTACAATAATCTAGCCTTGAGGTCATGAACGCATGAACTAACTGTTCAGCATTTTGCATTGAAAGCATGTGCCGTAATTTATATATATTTTTAAGATGGTAGAATGCAGTTTTACAGATGCTAGAAACGTGGCTTTCAAATGAGAGATTGGTATCAAAGAGCACACCCAGGTTCCTAACTGACGACGAGGACTTGACAGAGCAGCCATCGAGTGTTAGACAGTATTCTAGGTTACTACTTGTGGAGTTTTTTTTGTCTAATAATTAAAAATTCTGTTTTTTCTGAATTAAGTTGCAGTAAATTACTGGCGATCCATTTTTTATATCAGCTATGCATTCCGTTAATCTTGTGAATTGGTAAGTTTCGTCAGGGCATGAAGAAATATAGAGCTGAGTATCATCATCATAACAGTGAAAACTAACGCTTCCTAATAATATCTCCCAGTGGTAGCATGTACAGGGTGAAAAGCAACGGTCCTAGCACTGAGCCCTGCGGTACTCCATACTGAACTTGTGATCGGTGTGACATCTCTTCATTTACTGCTACAAACTGATAGCGGTCAGATAAGTATGATTTAAACCATGCCAATGCAATTCCACTAATGCCAACATAATTTTTGAGTCTATTCAAAAGAATGTTGTGGTCGATAGTATCGAATGCAGTGCTAAGATCGAGTAACACTAACAGAGAGATACAACCACGATCGGATGATAAGAGTAAATCATTTGTTACTCTGATGAGAGCAGTCTCAGTACTATGATACGGTCTAAATCCTGACTGGAAATCCTCACAGATACCATTTCTTTCTAAAAAGGAGCATAATTGTGAGGACACTGCCTTTTCTAGTATTTTTGACAGAAAGGGTAGATTTGAGATCGGCCTGTAATTGACTAATTTTGTAGGATCAAGTTGCGGTTTTTTAATAAGTGGTTTAATAATAGCCAACTTAAAAGTTTTCGGTACATATCCTAATGTCAAGGATGAATTAATGATATTAAGAAGAGGATCTATGACCTCTGGAAGCATCTCTTTTAGTAGTTTAGTCGGTATGGGGTCGAGCATACATGTTGTTGATTTTGATGATTTAACGAGTTTAGCCAATTCTTCTTCTCCTATAGCAGTGAATGAGTGGAATTTTTCCTCAGTGACACTACAATGCACTGTCTGATGTGATACTGTAGTAGATGGTTGTATAGTTATAATTTTCTTCCTAATATTATCAATCTTGCACGTAAAGAAGTTCATAAAGTCATTACTGCTGTGCTGTTTATAAACATCAGAAGGTGAAGCTTTATCTTTGGTTAATTTAGCCACTGTATCAAATAAATACCTAGGGTTGTGTTTGTTTTCTTCTAAGAGAGTCGAGAAATAAGCAGATCTAGCAGTTTTTAGGGCCTTTCTGTACACAATCATGCTCTCTTTCCATGAAATGCGAAAAACCTCCAGTTTTGTTTTCTTCTAGCTGCGCTCCATTTTTCTGGCTGCTGTTTTAAGGGCCCGGGTGTGCTCCACGGCGTTGGACTATTTTCTTTAATCTTCTTTAAGTGCAGAGGAGCAGCTGTGTCTAAAGTGCTGGAAAAGAGAGAGTCAATAGTTTCTGTTGCAACATCGAGTTCCTCTAGGCTATCTGGGATGCTGAGGAGATGAAACTGATGAGGAAGATTATTTACAAAGCAATCTTAGCAGAGGAGAAAATGGACGAAAGAAGAAATGTGTTGCGTTGTGACACTACACATTAGATCGTGCAGGGATTATGTTTGTGACCGGTCTTATTAGAGACACGCTAACATCTCAGACACAGCGCAGAAATGCCATCGCGCCAGAGATGGAAGTAATCACTACATTAACATGTTTGGCAACTGGAAAATGATGATTTGGGTCTGTCACAACCTTCTATAAGCAAAGTGATCACACAATTACAGCAATTTCAGAACCTTATTGTGTCGCTGTTCATTTCCTATCAAATACATTACGTACAACATTAACAGCATGGTAAATAAAAAATAAAGAATATATATATATATATATATTATGTGTGAGAGAGAGAGAGTATTGTAAAACAGGAAAAATGACGCCTGTAGTCTCAAAATGTAGGGTTATATAGACTCTGTACTTAAAAGCGCTCCTTTTTCCTTCTTGGACAACCAACCAATCACCGTCTTCAAAAGCCTGTGTCATACGTAGCAACGGTGTCAGCCCCGCCTCCTCACTAAGATAAAAGTGTTTGTCTTTTCCTCGCTCAGAGTTGCTCTCAGATCGGTCCTGAATCACTCTTAAGCTAAGACTCCTACGTAGAAGTTTTTAAGGTAAATTAGGAGCTTTCTGAGATTCTTAGAAGCTTTAAGAATACGGGTCCTGATATCCGTCTATAATGAGTATGATTATTATAAGAATGATTTTTCCCCTCTCTGGAGCTCACAGTGATGACAGATGCTTCCAGTTATTTGACCTCTACAAAAACAGTCCGTTACGCTGCTTTATATTGCAGACTGGTATTTCGTATCATATTGTTTTAATGTATTATCGTGCTTTGTAGCATAAATAGTTTTATTGTTAACTGCACTTGTTATTCTTCTATAGCGGCTAATGAATCTGAAGTCTGACACATACGGTGGACACGTGCACTTTAGTCCGTTCCTGCTAAATGACAAATAACTAACACTGAGGAGCAGAAATCGAGTGGATTCTGAGTGACATTTGCTGCATTCATGTGAAAGAAAGACTTATTAATTTATCTTGCGATTTAAAAACACGTGTCATGAATAAAGAGTGTGAGCGTGCAGACTCACTTGTCGGACACGGCTCTGGCCTTCAGGAGCGCCGCTGTGTAGCAGATGGTGGCAGACTTTGGCAAACTGATGTCTGTGAAGAGAACGATGACGTGAGGATTGGGAAGAACATCATTATCCATAAGAGACTCAAAACACACGCTCAGAGACGGTCACTTAAAAACAGGCTTTCTGCAGGTTTATGGATGTAAATTTAAGACCAATTAAAGAAAATGTAAGGAATAAACTGAAGGGAACAACACGTCAGTATGTTCTCTAAAGCACACACGAGTTATATTAGTGACACTTCAAAGTTTGAAAATACAATTTCCAACAGATCTCCATAACTCTTTAATTAATCTTTACAAAAAATAGCTTAAAGTTTGAGAAGTGATTTTATGATTAAAACAAGAGCAAATATCTGCCAATGTGTTCATAAAAATCAACTTAACTCAAATGTTAGTAATTTTCACACCCAATGACAGATATTTGTTCTTGTTTTAAGCACAAACTCACTTCATTTTGTTCAGTTTCTCAGAAAACAAGACTTCATTTCTTCATTTTGCATGTCATTAAATGTGTCTTGATTTAAGGATGTTTTGAGTTTGTGCTGGAAAACAAAAATCCTTATTTTTTTGCAGTGCATGCGATTAAATGTACGGCCCTATGAAATCTGTTTTATTTGTTTGTTTTATAGTTTATTCTGTTTTAGTTTTTCTGGACTCTGCTTTAATGTTCAGATTAAATGTGACTGACTCTCGTTCATCTTCTGAACACAAATGAAGATATTTGTAATGAAATGGGAAAGATTTCTGTCCTCCATTGACAGTCTCAGCAACTTCCACTGACGCTTCAGAAAGTTCATAAAGAGATGGTGAAACTGATCCATACGGATTGAGCGGATTATCCCAGATGTTCTGAAGAGACTGGATGGCTTTATATGATGAAGGAAAGTCTGACGGCTTTGAACGACATTAGGGCGAGGAAATGATCACAGGACTCATTAATGGGTGAACTGGCCCTTTAAGTGACTGAACTACTTTTGATTTATTCATACAAAATGTGACAATTTCGTGTCACTCTGCATTATACAGTAAAGTCCATTTTTATGAATGGATTCTGCATCACAGAAATCATAGTTTAATGCCATGATGTTGAATTTAAGACTTTCTGCTCCAATTTAAGACATTTTTAAGGCCTTACATTGAAGGTCAAATGAAGACTTTAAGACTGTGTGTTGCCGTACCGTCGTATTTGGCGAGCACGGCCTGCACGTCGGCGTAGTTCTGCAGCTCCAGAAGAGACTCCAGCAGGTTCTCATGAATATTGAACATACTGAGCAGAGGAAACTCCTTCATTAACTGCAGAAACACAGGAACAGCTCAGTGTGTGTGTGTGTGTGTGTGTGTGGTGTGTGTGTCCATGTGAGGTGTGTGTGTCCATGTGAGGTGTGTGTGTGTGTTGAAAATGACGGTTCATATCTTCTGTGTGGATCAGAGTGTGTGTCAAGAGTCAAAGGTCACTCACGTCTCGCATCATCTTGACGGCTTCTCGCGTGCGGCCGAGCTTTCTGGAGCACATAGCCAGTCTTCTCTTGATGTAAACTAACACATTAGTGTCCCTTCCTATGAAACACACACACACACACACACACACACACACACACACACGTTACAGGGGGATGTCATTCAGACGTTTACTGACACGCTACACAACACTCGAGAAGACCAACTAATATGGAGTCAATTCCATGCCAAAACAATAAAGTTTTGCAAAAGAAAAATTAAATACTGAGCTAAAAAGTTTTGCAAACAAAAATAAAGAATTGCAAAATATAAATAAAATAAAGCAAAAATGAATATATAATTAATTGCAAAAATTAATGACTGCCATAAAAGAAAACAGCAGCACATTTTCCCCATGGCGACACCTAATATTTCAGCCGCAGCGCTCCGTTATTACGCTTGAGTCGAGTGTGATACCGTTTGCTTTGCTGTGCGTTTCACTCACTCGTGGGGGTGGAGTCAAGGGACTGGGCGTGTCCAACAGGCCTGGCCACGCCTCCCTCGAGGTTACATCATCGTGATCTCGTCTAAGTGTGTACTAACAGTGTTTGGGTTAAAGTAAAAGATCAGTTAAACCGGTGGATTTATTAACCATAGGTTTATTCTCTCAGTGAACGCACACACTTTCATCCTACCCATGGACTCTAGCGCTGAACCGATTCATCTGTTTTTTCTATTTTAAATGATTAAAATTCATATTTTTTAAAATTAAAATATTAATACATTTAATCCATTATTTTAACCCTGTTACTGGTACTGTTCATGTGTTGGTCAAAAATGAAGAATGTTTTTTATTTAATATTTTGTATTTTTACGGGATTTTATGGTACTAAATTATATTTATGCAGTAGTTATAATCCATTTATTCACTTTTTGAGCATGGAATGCTCATGAACCTAAACAAGTTGTGTTCCAGATCTGAGGTTGATCTCTCAGGAAATGAGCTTTCAGTGAGAGCGCGTTCAGCGAGAGCGCGTTCAGCGAGAGCGTGTGTTCAGCGAGAGCGTGTGTTCAGCGAGAGCGTGTGTTCAGCGAGAGCGTGTGTTCAGTGAGAGCGCGTTCAGCGAGAGCGCGTTCAGCGAGAGCGCGTTCAGTGAGAGCGTGTTCAGTGAGAGCGCGTTCTGTGAGAGTGTGTTCAGTGAGAGCGCGTTCTGTGAGAGTGTGTTCAGTGAGAGCGCGTTCAGTGAGTGTGTTCAGTGAGAGCGTGTGTTCAGCGAGAGCGTGTTCAGCGAGAGCGTGTGTTCAGCGAGAGCGTGTGTTCAGCGAGAGCGTGTGTTCAGCGAGAGCGTGTTCAGCGAGTTCAGTGAGAGCGTGTTCAGCGAGTTCAGTGAGAGCGTGTTCAGTGAGTTCAGTGAGAGCGTGTTCAGTGAGTTCAGTGAGAGCGTGTTCAGTGAGTTCAGTGAGAGCGTGTTCAGTGAGTTCAGTGAGCGTGTTCAGTGAGAGCGTGTTCAGTGAGTTCAGTGAGAGCGTTCAGCGAGAGCGTGTTCAGCGAGAGCGTGTTCAGCGAGAGCGTGTTCAGCGAGAGCGTGTTCAGCGAGAGCGTGTTCAGCGAGTTCAGCGAGAGCGTGTTCAGCGAGAGCGTGTTCAGCGAGTTCAGTGAGAGCGCGTTCAGTGAGAGCGTGTGTTCAGCGAGAGCGTGTGTTCAGCGAGAGCGTGTTCAGTGAGTTCAGCGAGAGCGTGTGTTCAGCGAGAGCGTGTTCAGCGAGTTCAGTGAGAGCGTGTGTTCAGCGAGAGCGTGTTCAGCGAGTTCAGTGAGAGCGTGTTCTGTGAGTGTGTGTTCAGTGAGTTCAGCGAGAGCGTGTGTTCAGCGAGAGCGTGTTCAGCGAGTTCAGTGAGAGCGTGTTCAGCGAGTTCAGTGAGAGCGTGTTCTGTGAGTGTGTGTTCAGTGAGTTCAGCGAGAGCGTGTGTTCAGCGAGAGCGTGTTCAGCGAGTTCAGTGAGAGCGTGTTCTGTGAGTGTGTGTTCAGTGAGTTCAGCGAGAGCGTGTGTTCAGCGAGAGCGTGTTCAGCGAGTTCAGTGAGAGCGTGTTCAGCGAGTTCAGTGAGAGCGTGTTCAGTGAGAGCGTGTTCAGTGAGAGCGTGTTCAGTGAGTTCAGTGAGAGCGTGTTCAGTGAGTTCAGTGAGAGCGCGTTCAGTGAGTTCAGTGAGAGCGTGTTCAGTGAGAGCGTGTTCAGTGAGAGCGCGTTCAGTGAGAGCGCGTTCAGTGAGAGCGCGTTCAGTGAGAGCGCGTTCAGTGAGAGCGCGTTCAGTGAGAGCGCGTTCAGTGAGAGCGTGTTCAGTGAGAGCGCGTTCAGTGAGAGCGTGTGTTCAGCGAGAGCGTGTGTTCAGCGAGAGCGTGTTCAGTGAGTTCAGCGAGAGCGTGTGTTCAGCGAGAGCGTGTTCAGCGAGTTCAGTGAGAGCGTGTTCTGTGAGTGTGTGTTCAGTGAGTTCAGCGAGAGCGTGTGTTCAGCGAGAGCGTGTTCAGCGAGTTCAGTGAGAGCGTGTTCAGCGAGTTCAGTGAGAGCGTGTTCTGTGAGTGTGTGTTTAGTGAGTTCAGTGAGAGCGTGTGTTCAGCGAGTTCAGTGAGAGCGTGTTCTGTGAGTGTGTGTTCAGTGAGTTCAGCGAGAGCGTGTGTTCAGCGAGAGCGTGTTCAGCGAGTTCAGTGAGAGCGTGTTCTGTGAGTGTGTGTTCAGTGAGTTCAGTGAGAGCGTGTTCAGTGAGTTCAGTGAGAGCGTGTTCAGTGAGTTCAGTGAGAGCGTGTTCAGTGAGAGCGTGTTCAGTGAGAGCGCGTTCAGTGAGAGCGCGTTCAGTGAGAGCGCGTTCAGTGAGAGTGCGTTCAGTGAGAGTGCGTTCAGCGAGAGCGTGTGTTCAGCGAGAGCGTGTTCAGCGAGTTCAGTGAGAGCGTGTGTTCAGCGAGAGCGTGTTCAGCGAGTTCAGTGAGAGCGTGTGTTCAGCGAGAGCGTGTTCAGTGAGTTCAGTGAGAGCGTGTTCTGTGAGAGCGTGTGTTTAGTGAGAGCGTGTTCTGTGAGAGCGTGTGTTTAGTGAGAGCGTGTTCTGTGAGAGCGTGTGTTTAGTGAGAGCGTGTTCTGTGAGAGCGTGTGTTTAGTGAGAGCGTGTTCTGTGAGAGCGTGTGTTTAGTGAGAGCGTGTTCTGTGAGAGCGTGTGTTTAGTGAGAGCGTGTTCTGTGAGAGCGTGTGTTTAGTGAGAGCGTGTTCTGTGAGAGCGTGTGTTCAGTGAGTTCAGCGAGAGCGTGTTCAGCGAGTTCAGTGAGAGCGTGTGTTCAGCGAGAGCGTGTTCAGTGAGTTCAGTGAGAGCGTGTTCTGTGAGAGCGTGTGTTTAGTGAGAGCGTGTTCTGTGAGCGTGTTCAGTGAGTTCTGTGAGAGCGCGTTCTGTGAGAGCGTGTGTTCAGCGAGTTCAGTGAGAGCGTGTGTTCAGCGAGAGCGTGTTCAGTGAGTTCAGTGAGAGCGTGTTCAGTGAGAGCGTGTTCAGTGAGAGCGTGTTCTGTGAGAGCGTGTTCTGTGAGAGCGTGTTCAGTGAGTTCTGTGAGAGCGTGTTCTGTGAGAGCGTGTGTTCAGCGAGAGCGTGTTCAGTGAGTTCAGTGAGAGCGTGTTCTGTGAGAGCGTGTGTTTAGCGAGAGCGTGTTCAGTGAGTTCTGTGAGAGCGTGTTCTGTGAGAGCGTGTGTTCAGCGAGAGCGTGTTCAGTGAGTTCAGTGAGAGCGTGTTCTGTGAGAGCGTGTGTTTAGTGAGAGCGTGTTCTGTGAGCGTGTTCAGTGAGAGCGTGTTCAGTGAGAGCGTGTTCAGTGAGAGCGTGTTCAGTGAGAGCGTGTTCAGTGAGAGCGTGTTCAGTGAGTGTTCAGAGAGCACGGGTTCAGCAGGAAGTGAGACTGGATTACTGACGACTCGTTTCAGTTCAGAATACACTCTTTTATTATGAAACTTCACAAACAGCTCTATTACACACTACATGAAAGGTCACGTCCCAAAAAGCATAGGAATTAAATGCACTTGGACAAGAAAACTGGTCAAATGTCATCCATACTCTCAGAATGTGTCGTTAGGGACTTCCACAGCGGAGGAATGCTTTCATAGTTCCTATAAGTACTGGCAGAAGTGTTCGTGCCGCAGGAACTGAGAATGATTTTAGTTCTAGGAACACCTAAATCAGCTCCTGTTTCAGAGTCTGACCCAGCACAACAGGAACTAACAGTGACGCAAGCGTACACGGATTTGCCGAACGCATGTGAACGCCATTTGTAAGAAGCCGTAAAAACACATTTATAGCTTATATATTTACTCCACGAACATGTAAAGCGGTGATAGACAGACTTCTCCACCTTTACGCTGGGCAGGAAATCCAACACGACTGAAGGGAGCAGATGAAACATGATTATGTATGTCTGCTCAGCTAGAGACACTGGCCATCAGCCACACGGCAAACGCTATAATGCTTTTTATATAGCGTTTACTTTCTTAGTTTAACGGTTCTATCTAACAGAGTATGATCCTGAACTAATGAAGACGGAGAACAGGAGCTCTGGCGTTCTCAGCGGTCAAAACTAAAGTCCCGCACAACAACCAGAGCGGCAGGAGTACGTGACGGCTAACTTCACTCCAGAGTTCGAATGACCCTAGGGGAAAGGTGAGCTGTCGTGGGACGGGCCTGGTGTCTGAGTGAAGGCCGTGTGGATCAGGTGTGTGTGTGCACTCACGGTGCTGGGCCTCGTACTGAGAGCCGTGGTGCTGCAGCGTCTGACTGCGCCGGTAGCAGCTCTCGCCCACCTTCAGCGCCTGCTTGAACAGCTTCTCTGCCTCCACGATAGTCGTGGCCTCTTCCTCGGCCAGGAGAATATACGCCGTCGCACAACTGCAACAAACACAAGCAGATTCCTCAGGAAACACTGAACACACAAACACTGAAGAGTTCACAGAAATTCACACTTCAATCTGTGATGAAATCTCTGTCACTCATTCTGTCTGCCACAATAGAACTAAACTAAACCATAACACTAATTCACTTCCTTTCTGAGAGACAACAGAGAATGTTCTAGTGCTGTTATAAATGTGTGTAAAACCGTGTCCTAACCAGACACAACGTGTGATAAAAGGCAACTCTTCCATGATCATCAGAGTCTTCATCCACACCAGCCGCGACGGCCACACGTGATGGGATTTCAGAAACGTTTATATTTCTGTGACGTTGATCTCGAATCTCAGACGCTGATCATGTGCTTTATTTAATGTTAAAACCATCTAGTGAGCCGTACTGAAAGTGACAATAATTTACCTCAGATCCTGAACGGAAACATTTAAACTGTGAGCAAACAAGTGTATTCTATGACAAACATTGTTTCAGTCACTCAGTATGTAGTTTTAATAATGTTAAAATGGTTTCATATTTATGAATTTGATTATGTATTTATTCATTTGGTTGTGAGTGCAGTGCGCTTGCAGAGAGGCTCCGCCCACACTCTCTTCTGATTGGCTGTGGCTGTGATTGATGTGTTGCGTCTCATAGACTGGTGTGGACAAACTGCTTGTCGCTGGAATCTGGACGCGTCTGGTCAGGAGCACAGATTAAACTGGGAATACAGCGCCATTCAAACGCTTCTGATCGGTAAGGTGTGTAACGTTTTTAGAAGTCTCTTCTGCTCACCAAGGCTGCATTTATTTGATTAAAAATACAAAAAAAACGTAATATTATGAAATATTACTCCAGTGTAAATCATCTGTTCTCTATGTGAATATATAGTAAAGTGTAATTTATTCCTGTGATCAAAGCTGAATTTATCATCATTACTCCAGTCTTCAGTGTCACATGATCCTTCACAAATCATTCTCATTTAATCTTTATAACATTATAAATGTCTTTACTGTCACTTTTGATCAGTTTAATGTGTTCTTGATGAATAAATGTATTAATTTCTTTAAGTTCTTTCCCCAAAAAAATAAAAAAATAAATTCTTACTGACCCTAAACTTTTGAACGGTGGTACAACGATGCAAAAGATTCTATTTCTGATAAATGCTGTTCTTTTGAACTTTATATTCATCAAAGAATCCTGAGAAATATGTTTTACAAACTGTTTTCAACACTGATAATAATCATAAATGTTTGTTGAGCATCAAATCCTCATATGAGAATGATTTGTGAAGGATCATGTGACACTGAAGACTGGAGTAATGATGATAAATTCAGCTTTGATCACAGGAATAAATTACACTTTACTATATATTCACATAGAGAACAGATGATTTACACTGGAGTAATATTTCATATTACGTTTTTTTTTGTATTTTTAATAAAATAAATGCAGCCTTGGTGAGCAGAAGAGACTTCTAAAAACATTACAAACCTTACGGATCAAACTTCTGAACGGCAGTGTATGTACAGTATATTTGACAGAAGATGATATCTAAAGGGTCAGAGAGATCGGTCACTCACTCCTCCAGATCCAGAGCTTCATGAGCGGCCGTGATCCGAGCCTGAGGATTCCTCTCTCTCCAGGCCTTCTGCATGACTGTCAACACACACACACACACACACACACACACACTTAAGCAAAGGTCTTCCAGATATTCACACTGGGCTGAATCAGGGCAGGAAATGATGCGCTCTTACTGGCATCTGCAGGCCGCAGGTGATCAGAATCACATGTGAAGAACGTCTGATGATCCTGCGCTGACAGATTCATGTCATAGTATGTGAGCGGCTCTCGACCCGTCACCCACGTGTATCTGCAGCACACACACTCACATCAGCGTCTCAACACACAGTTATCACAGCAAACTCATCTCTGCATCTGCTTCGAGTTCAATCGATTATAACATGCATCTGAAAACATGAAAACTAAACACATGCCAACTCTCTTACCAGATTTATAATGAGAAGTGCTTATAAACCAGCAGTTTAAGGGATCGTTCGCCCAAAACCTAACTCTCGTCGCTCCAAACCCATGAGACTCGATCGTTTTATATGAACACATTTAATTTAGGCATCTATTCACATATAAACACTGATCAGCGAACATGAACAGAAGCTCAAGCGTGCCATGTGACACGTGAGAATGAACCTCATTGGTTCTCATGCTTGAGCTTCCTGTACCATATTTCCTCTTGATGAACGTTTTGAGGCGTCAGAGTTTTGTGTGAATAGACTTTCAAAGGAGGAACAGAAATATCTCAGATTTCACTAAAAATATCTCCATGTGTGTTCCAAAGAAGAACAAAAGTCATGTGTGTTTGGAGTGAATGATGACAGAACGGGTGAACGGTCCCTTTAAGAGCCTCATGCGGGATTCTGCCAGAAGAAAAGCTTGATGGTTTAATGCTTGAAAATGAAGAAATTAGGACAGCCATAAATAATGTACTGTAGTGTTTTTATTTAGTAATAATAATAATTATTATTATTATTATTATTGTTATCATTTTATAGTCGTCAAATTGATATATAAATCACACATTTTTTGGCCAAATTGTGCTGCCCTACAAACATAAAACGTAAAAAAAAAAAAGCATTTTAAATCACAGAATCTGAGTTAGATGCCGCCCTCATGCTAACAGTTACGAACAGTGTTTACTACACAGATACAGAGAGTTTGGGCTATCAACACTGAGGGAATGTTTGACGGTCACTCACCGGTTATATTCAGCTCCTCTGAACAGATTGAGAGGATTTCTCCAAACCTTACACTCTACACACACACACACACACACGAAAACATCATTAAAGGGGATGTCTAATGCTATTTCCTGCATTCTGCCTTATTCACACTGTTAAAGAGTTGATTCTCATGATAAACATGGACAAAGTTTAAAAAAAACACGAGTTGGACGTATGACGGAGTATTTCTGTGCCAAACACACTCCTTCAGGATTCAAACAAGTTTCAGAAAGTTTTATCAGAGTATGGCCCTGATGACGTCATAAAGAGCGGAATTCCTTATATGGGCACTTCTCCCGGATGAGCACACACACACACACACACACACACACATACATATATACACACACACACACACACACACACACACACACACATCACCCAGAGCGAGAGCAAGAGCTTCGTTCGGGTTACGGGAGCCGTCGGCGGCGCTGGCGTTGTGTGTTTAGACACGAGATCAACAATGTCACTAAAGAAGTGTGTTTCTGGTGTGAGGGAAAGATCACCTTGTTCAGCTTCACAAATAACCCAGCGTTAAGGGAACAGTGGATGCAGTTTGTGTTTCAGGAGTTCTGCAAGTGTGTGTGTTTGTTCCCGGTCATGAGTGGAAACCGCAGGCGGTGAGTGAAACTGCATCAAATGTGTGTGTTTTGTTGGCAATCAGCGCGTAAGTGCATATAATGTGAACAACACCAACGTATAGTGAATCGAGAGTTATCCAGAGATAATGCCATGATGTGTGTGTGTGTGAGTGTGTGTGTCTCTTTAGCTCCGCCCACTGCACGCCTCCACGAGCTCGGCTGTTTTCAGAAAGAATCGGTACAGTGTATCTGTCTTTTATAAATATGATAAACTAAAGACTCTTGTGAGATATGAAGGATCAACACTACTCTATAGATACTCAAGATTAACATGAGACTGGCAGAACCTGTGTGTGTGTTATGACCCTTTAAAGAGACACATAAACTCACACCGTCTCTGCGTGACACACACTGACCTGACACACTCTGCCGGCTGGAGTCGGCGTCTCCGTTGCTGGCGCTGGTGTTGCTGGGAGAGCTGTTATCAACGCCACCCAACAGGGGACGCAGATGACTGACCGATACCTGCTCGATGAACGACGTCCCATACTTCCGGAAATACCACCACTCGAAGATCTACGACACGCAAACATCATCACAGGCTCTTTCTGATCAATCACTGCTCATTCACACTCAATACATCTTTTCTGGACAGTCCAATAAGATAAGCTATGTTTAATAGAAAGGGGATCTTGCAGAACACACAGATGGACCTTTCAGAAGATCAAACCTTGGGAATGAAAGTCTGCTGGGGATTAAACGCAACTCACCAGAATGAGTCCTGAGATGAGGGATGAGGTGCCCGTCAACGCCACGTAGAACTTGGGGGTCAAAGTGTTGAGGAACATGCTCACTGCGCACACACACACACACACACACACACACACACACACACACACACACACACACAGAGAGAGAGAGAGAGAGAGAGAGACCAATCAGAGCCAATCACTGACTCCACATCACACACACACTGAGCGAACAGCATGAGATTATCTAGCATTCATTCATGCATCTGAAGTTCTGACCGCACATGATCCCTGTCAAACTGAGGACTGAACACGACCGGCACACTCATGACATCTGAACGCTCGCCCATCATCTAATACTCCTTCACACCTGATGAACGACACATGACATCACAACTGAAACGAGACGGGACGAGGCGGGACGGGACGAGGCGGGACGGGACGGGACGAGGCGGGACGGGACGGGACGGGACGGGACGGGACGGGACGGGACGAGACGAGACGAGACGAGACGAGACGAGACGGGCGTTCGGTCTGACAGAGGAGCGACACACTCGATTAACAGCCAAACACACGGCGGCCGTCCGACAGCAGCTGCGCTCATTCATTCAGCTGAGAGACCCTCCAGCACACAGAGCTCCATTCATCACACGCTAAACTACAGCCACACACACACACACACACTCACACTCACTCACTCACACACACTCACTCACTCACACACACTCACTCACACACACTCACTCACTCACACACACACTCACACACTCACACTTTCTGTGAAGCTTTAAAAAACTCTTCACTACCGTTCAAAAGTTTGATGTCAGTAAGATTTACTTCTTACATCAATTTAATACATTTATTCATCAAGAACACATTAAACTGATCAAAAGTGACAGTAAAGACATTTATAATGTTATAAAGATTCTATTTCTGATAAATGCTGTTCTTTTGAACTTTATATTCATCAAAGAATCCTGAGAAATATGTTTTACAAACTGTTTTCAACACTGATAATAATCATAAATGTTTGTTGAGCATCAAATCCTCATATGAGAATGATTTGTGAAGGATCATGTGACACTGAAGACTGGAGTAATGATGATAAATTCAGCTTTGATCACAGGAATAAATTACACTTTACTATATATTCACATAGAGAACAGATGATTTACACTGGAGTAATATTTCACTGTTTACTGGATTTATGATCAGATAAACGCAGAAGAGACTCCTTCAGAAACTAAAATAATCTTTCCGACCACAAACTTTTCGTATGCGTGTAAAAGACACAGAAATGTTGACCAGTCTGACTCTCGTTCTGAAGATCTGTTTTAATCTCATCTTGAATGTGTTTTAATGTGTGTGTTCATACAGTGTCAATATCCAACAGAGATCTCGCTCATGAACTCATCACTCGCGCTCGTTCTGGCCATTCACACACGTTTAGTCAGAAGTTTCTCAGTCCAGCGACGGCTCACAAACAGTGAACGTGAAAGGCCATGAAAGGAGAAGAAATGCATCCCAAATCACCATAATGATGAGCACATGACTGATGGATCGATCCAAAATCACTCAAATAAGAGCTTCTCCAAATGATGAAGTGAGCCACCTTACAAACACAGACCGACACTTCTGACACACACACACTCACAGCGTTCAGAGCACAGGCCCCACCAAACCTCAGCGGCTGAGCAACACGACGCTCTGCATCTGTGTGTTTATCTTCAGCACATATCATCAACACCGCCAGAGGCCACGCAGAACGCGTCGGTCAGACGAGAGACACACACACACACACACAGCGCAGGTGTGCGACTCGAGAGCATCACTCTGTTTATGTAAGGTGAACTGGCCTTCAGATCCGCACACACACACACACACAGCAGACGAGGCGAAGCCACAATGCATGCAGGATAAAGAGCTGCGGTGGAGGATGGGCTACTTACATGAGGATTCGGTGCCAAACATGGCTGATCCAGGAGCTGTGATGGAGAGAGAGAGAGGGGAGACGGGAGGGGTGGGGGCGAGCGGGCGGCTACACAGCAGGGGTCATCAACGCACAATGCAACCAACCACGGCAGATGCTGCGCTGCCGTCCTCACGCTCGGGCTCTGCTGCATCCGCCGGCTCCGTCCGGACCACAGCCGCCGATCAGGGCGAGACAAAAGCCCAGCCGACACACGCTGACGTCATGAGCCGAGCGACTGATGCTGATGATGGAGGAGCAACCGGCCAATCACAGCGCACGCTCAGGAGGAGAGGACACTGGAGCAGAGAGACCAAACACACACACCATCCATGCTATTAAACACAACACGGGAAAGGGTTTAAAACAACAAAACCTCATCATGACAATCAATAATCTTCTTTTTCTATAGAGCCTTTAAATGTACATCTCAAAGCGCTTTACAGAAACAATACAATAAACAAAAAAGAAAAAGAATATGCAATCAAAACAATTCAAAATAATTGATACAAATGTTTAATTAAAAGCTAACCCTAAAAAATTTGTTAAGGCGAGATTTAAAAATGCTGAGATATGATCATGATAATCAATAAACTGCTCATCCATGTTTACTCAGAACACATTAATTCATGCAGAGTAAAATATTACAGAATTAATAAATGCTGTATTGTTCAATTAAGAGTGATGACTTATTCCATCAGTTTCATGACAAAAGCCACGCTCGAGAAGAAAGCAACATTTTCAGATTATTTTCACATCAATTATTAAATCACAAATATTATTACATTTTCAGGGAGTCACACCACATGACATCTCGCCATT
>JBAPCB010000045.1:135000-205000 GCA_039654105.1 Coreius guichenoti | reverse complement strand
TCTGTCACTGGCCCGATCTTCTGTCTGTCACTGGTCCGATCTTCTGTCTGTCACTGGTCCGATCTTCTGTCTGTCACTGGCCCGATCTTCTGTCTGTCACTGGCCCGATCTTCTGTCTGTCACTGGTCTGATCTGCTGTCTGTCACTGGTCTGATCTTCTGTCTGTCACTGGTCCGATCTTCTGTCTGTCACTGGTCCGATCTTCTGTCTGTCACTGGTCCGATCTGCTGTCTGTTACTGGTCCGATCTTCTGTCTGTTACTGGTCTGATCTTCTGTCTGTTACTGGTCCGATCTTCTGTCTGTCACTGGTCCGATCTTCTGTCTGTCACTGGCCCGATCTTCTGTCTGTCACTGGTCCGATCTTCTGTCTGTCACTGGCCCGATCTTCTGTCTGTCACTGGTCTGATCTTCTGTCTGTTACTGGTCCGATCTTCTGTCTGTCACTGGTCCGATCTTCTGTCTGTCACTGGCCCGATCTTCTGTCTGTCACTGGTCCGATCTTCTGTCTGTCACTGGCCCGATCTTCTGTCTGTCACTGGTCTGATCTGCTGTCTGTTACTGGTCTGATCTTCTGTCTGTTACTGGTCTGATCTTCTGTCTGTTACTGGTCCGATCTTCTGTCTGTCACTGGTCCGATCTTCTGTCTGTCACTGGCCCGATCTTCTGTCTGTCACTGGTCTGATCTGCTGTCTGTCACTGGTCTGATCTTCTGTCTGTCACTGGCCCGATCTTCTGTCTGTCACTGGTCTGATCTTCTGTCTGTCACTGGTCCGATCTTCTGTCTGTCACTGGCCCGATCTTCTGTCTGTCACTGGTCTGATCTTCTGTCTGTCACTGGTCCGATCTTCTGTCTGTCACTGGCCCGATCTTCTGTCTGTCACTGGTCTGATCTGCTGTCTGTCACTGGTCTGATCTTCTGTCTGTCACTGGTCCGATCTTCTGTCTGTTACTGGTCCGATCTTCTGTCTGTCACTGGTCCGATCTGCTGTCTGTCACTGGTCCGATCTGCTGTCTGTCACTGGTCCGATCTGCTGTCTGTCACTGGTCCGATCTGCTGTCTGTCACTGGCCCGATCTTCTGTCTGTCACTGGCCCGATCTTCTGTCTGTCACTGATCTTCTGTCTGTCACTGGCCCGATCTTCTGTCTGTCACTGGTCTGATCTTCTGTCTGTCACTGGTCCGATCTTCTGTCTGTCACTGGCCCGATCTTCTGTCTGTCACTGGTCTGATCTTCTGTCTGTCACTGGTCCGATCTTCTGTCTGTCACTGGCCCGATCTTCTGTCTGTCACTGGTCTGATCTGCTGTCTGTCACTGGTCTGATCTTCTGTCTGTCACTGGTCCGATCTTCTGTCTGTTACTGGTCCGATCTTCTGTCTGTCACTGGTCCGATCTGCTGTCTGTCACTGGTCCGATCTTCTGTCTGTCACTGGTCCGATCTTCTGTCTGTCACTGGTCCGATCTGCTGTCTGTCACTGGTCCGATCTGCTGTCTGTCACTGGCCCGATCTTCTGTCTGTCACTGGCCCGATCTTCTGTCTGTCACTGGTCCGATCTGCTGTCTGTCACTGGTCCGATCTTCTGTCTGTCACTGGCCCGATCTTCTGTCTGTCACTGGCCCGATCTTCTGTCTGTCACTGGTCCGATCTTCTGTCTGTCACTGGTCCGATCTTCTGTCTGTCACTGGCCCGATCTTCTGTCTGTCACTGGCCCGATCTTCTGTCTGTCACTGGTCTGATCTGCTGTCTGTTACTGGTCTGATCTTCTGTCTGTCACTGGCCCGATCTTCTGTCTGTCACTGGTCCGATCTTCTGTCTGTCACTGGTCCGATCTTCTGTCTGTCACTGGCCCGATCTTCTGTCTGTCACTGGCCCGATCTTCTGTCTGTCACTGGCCCGATCTTCTGTCTGTCACTGGCCCGATCTTCTGTCTGTCACTGGTCTGATCTTCTGTCTGTCACTGGCCCGATCTTCTGTCTGTTACTGGTCAGATCTTCTGTCTGTTACTGGTCCGATCTTCTGTCTGTCACTGGTCAGATCTTCTGTCTGTTACTGGTCCGATCTTCTGTCTGTCACTGGTCTGATCTTCTGTCTGTTACTGGTCCGATCTTCTGTCTGTTAATGGCCCGATTTTGCAATCTTTGAAGAAACCGTACACCAGTTAAACTGTTGTTTTGTTGCGCAGTATATCTTCAGTCCGGTGTGGTAATGCTCTGCTCTGTGTGTGTAGATGATGTGCGAGGTGATGCCCACCATCAGCGAGGCGGAGGTCGGCGGTAACGGAGGCGCTCTAGGCTCCGGCTCTCCCGTGCAGACGGACTCCGAGGGCCACTTTGAGTCTCTGATGGTGTCTATGCTGGAGGAGAGAGACCGACTGCTGGACACGCTCAGAGAGACGCAGGAGAACCTGTGTGTGACGCAGAGCAAACTACATGAGATCAGCCACGACAGAGACTCGCTGCAGAGACAGCTCAACAGCGCTCTGCCACAGGTAACGCCATCACTCACGCCTGCACACGAGCGCTCGGTTTATCGCTCTGTGATCGTCACTGCAACAACTAAGTGCTAAATGTAATGAAATATAGCTTGATATTAACACAATTATCACAACTTGATATTAAGAGCTTCAGACTAGGGTTGGGCCGATAGACGATGCCATCGCCGATGACATAGACACAAGCCAGAGACAGGCACGCTCAGCGCTCGTCACATGCCTATGAAGGAGGCAATAACGATCCTTTCGGTTAGGGTTAGGATGAATTGACGTGATGTAAATCTGACAGATCCGGTTCTCTGAGGCGCAAACGAACCCATCGCATTATAGATCAACTAACATGATCATTATAAAGGGTTTTAAACGACAAAACACATTCACTATCAGATAGTTCATGACATCGTTAACAAGTTTGTGAATATTTTGAATAAAAAAGGAAAAACGAAATAAAAGCGATACATCTGTCATACAGCACTATTGTGGCTGCTGTGTGTCACGTGACAAGCATGACGCGTCGCCATGGAAACAATAAGGTGATGCGTTCTAAAATATTTAGCCAGAGAATATGGTCATATTTCTGCAAAATAAAACTGAACTTTGAAGCCGGTTTGTAGCAGACCAAGAAAACAGACGACTGCAGTTATTACTGTAACTGTTATTGTAACTGCTATTACTGTAACTGTTATTGTAACTGCTATTACTGTAACTGTTACTGTAACTGTTATTACTGTAACTGTTATTGTAACTGCCATTACTGTAACTGTTATTGTAACTGCCATTACTGTAACTGTTACTGTAACTGCTATTACTGTAACTGTTACTGTAACTGCTATTACTGTAACTGTTACTGTAACTGCTATTACTGTAACTGTTACTGTAACTGCTATTACTGTAACTGTTATTGTAACTGCTATTACTGTAACTGTTATTGTAACTGCTATTACTGTAACTGTTACTGTAACTGCTATTACTGTAACTGTTACTGTAACTGCTATTACTGTAACTGTTATTGTAACTGCTATTACTGTAACTGTTATTGTAACTGCTATTACTGTAACTGTTATTGTAACTGCTATTACTGTAACTGTTATTGTAACTGCTGTTACTGTAACTGTTATTGTAACTGCTGTTACTGTAACTGCTGTTACTGTAACTGCTATTGCTGTAACTGCTGTTACTGTAACTGCTACTGTAACTGCTATTGCTGTAACTGTTACTGTAACTGCTATTGCTGTAACTGTTACTGTAACTGCTATTGCTGTAACTGTTACTGTAACTGCTATTGCTGTAACTGTTACTGTAACTGCTATTGCTGTAACTGTTACTGTAACTGCTATTGCTGTAACTGTTATTTAGTGTTAAATTAGGCCTACTGTAGTCGGGTTAGTTGGCTTAGGTTTTATTGTGAAAGTAAGTAAATTTGTTGTGTTTTGTATTTATTTATATTTAAGTATCCTTTAAACTTTTAATAAATTGTTCAATTTAAAGAATTTTTTATTTTGTTTCAATAAAAAGTCATTCTTTAATGTCATCCACCGTCGTTTTGTGGCTCTTTTTTTGAAAGTATCGGTTTAGGCACCGGTATCGTAAAAAACCCAAACGATACCCAACCCTACTTAAATGTCTGAAACCTAAAATAAACATTATGTGGTTGGAAACACTGAGTAGTTGTGATGTGTGAGCGCTGAGGGATGTCACGTCACTGTGAATTCTAAAGGCTCGTTCACACAGAACGTGTTTTTGCTTTGAACGACGCAGACGCGGGCAGTGGAGTATGGGGAAAAACGCAAGGTCTCGAGACACGTTTTTTTAAAAGTTGAACTGATTTTAACTTGAGCGCTGCGTTGTTAGAACGCCCTGTCATGTGATGGTGCACCCCCGACGGCATCCCAGTAGACATCGCTCAACCCTTCTTCAGACTAACTCAAGCGTATCTTCAATACAGTGACATAAAGACCTACAGACATCGGAAAGGGCTTTTGCTCCTTTGATGATAACCTGAGGGTCAACTATACCATCTTGCAGAATGGATCATCATTAGTCCGCTCAATGTTGTTTTGTGTTTCTTGGCTCTGAAGGAATTTGCTGCTCTTACAAAGGAAGTGAATATGTGTCGAGAGCAGCTGCTGGAGCGAGAGGAGGAGATCGCCGAGCTCAAAGCAGAAAGAAACAACACACGCGTGAGTTCTCAGACCTTTACAAGTTACGTACGGAGAAAAAAAAAAAATATATAAATGCAGTCAAACCAAAAATGATTCCCACACTTTGAGCTGAGCATGTTTTGCTGAAGTGTTTGTTCTTTAATTGCTAATGTGACCTTTGACACCACAGACTGAACAAAATGAAGCATTGCTTGGTCATTGGTTGAGCTAAACTGGTATTATCTAATTGTGTTCTTAAATCTAACAGCTGATTGGTTGATTGTGATCCATCACATCCCTTTATCTGACATTATCAAGATGAATTTGTTCAGTTTAACTCTGAGTTCTGGTCATATTTTACTACCATTTTCTAAACTATAGCGAATAAACTGATAATGTGAGAAAATGTTGAAGTTGTCTGCATAAATTTGGGTTTGTCTGAATATATATATATATATATATTCAGACACAATAACTCCTTTTCATTAGGAGTATCCGCTTTTTCAATTATTCATTCATCAGATCGCAGTAATTCACCACAGCACCATATCATTTTCTTTTTTCCGTTCACTGCAGCAGAAAGTCTGTTACAAGTTTCCATATGACCAGCAAGTCATTAAAGGGAGAGTTCACCCAAAAATGTGAATCCTGTCATTAGTTCCTAGTTATTAGTTCCTCTCCCTCATGCCTATTTTAACGATGTCTTTACTTCCTTTCTGGACCGTGAAAGTGTTCATTACATTGCTGTCTATGGAGGTCAGAGCGCTCTCGGATTTCATCAGAAATATCTTCATTTGTGTCTGAAGATGAACGAAGGTCTCACGGGTTTGGGACGGCATGAGGGAGAGGAACTAATGACAGGATTCACATTTCTGTGTGAACTGACCCTTTAACTGATTTTAGTCTCATCTCATCACACAGTAACACTCGATATGATCAATTGTTTGGACGCCCGGCGTTTCTCTCTCATCACATTCAGTTCAACGCGCAGATCCTTGATTTATGTGAGAATGCAGGTCAGATCTAACTGAGTGTGTGTGTTTGCTGATTGTCAGCTGTTGCTGGAGCACCTGGAGTGTCTGGTGTCTCGTCACGAGCGCTCCCTGAGGATGACCGTAGTGAAGCGCCAGGCTCAGTCTCCCGCCGGCGTCTCCAGTGAGGTGGAAGTGCTCAAAGCGCTCAAATCTCTCTTTGAGCACCACAAAGCCCTGGATGAGAAGGTACCGCATCAGGAAACACACGTGTGCCGTTCCGTGGCACGTTTGTGCTGAGCTTCGTGTGTGTGTGTGTGTGTGTGTGTGTGTGTTCCTCAGGTGCGGGAGCGTCTGCGTGTGGCTCTGGAGAGATGCAGCGTGCTGGAGGAACAGCTGACCGCCTCTCATAAGGAGGTGAGACCACACACTCGTCCTTCACCGCATTACTGACAGCAGTCGTCGGCGCGGCTGGGTTAATGTTTGTCTTGGCTTGTTGTAGCTGGTGTTTGTTAAGGAGCAGAGCAATCAGAGGAAGGTGTTTATGGACGGGTCAGCAGAGGTCAATCACAGCTCTGATGACGCACCAAACACTAATGGCAAGGTAAACATTTCTGTCCACGCAACCCAAACGTTCACGCTTCGAAACGAGATCAAGTCTGTTGCCACACGATCACTTTATATCAGGCCTGGCTCTGTCCAACAATAGCCAGCTTTCCATCCAATTTAATAGTATATAATAAAGTTTTGTTTCAAAATAGATATAAATAAAGCGGCTTGAAAATCTCGGAAGCTCCTCAAAAATAAAAATGCGGCGTCTGTCAAACGAAGGACGGCTGTTGGAGTTTCCAATACTGACAAAAAGAAAGATAAAATACACAACATTACGTCTGAATCTGAATAAATAAAATGAATGCCATGGGCAGGATCTGCTACTTGACAAATGAAAATCACATGACACTTAATTGTTTATTAATGGGCTACAATATGTAAAATAATTTATCTCAAAACAAATTAAAGTAGGTTGAATCCAAAAAGCTCTAAACGAATGTTAGGATTAAGACGGCAGCACTATAGACCATTTAAAAGTTAAATATAGGCTAGAGTTTAGGCTTCAGCTGCATCTGTGCCTGAGAGAGAATCAGCAGCGATTTAATGTTATTGACTCTGAAACCAGAACGAATATCTGATCTGGTGTGAATGATCTGAATGCATGCGCTCTCGGCCACGTCAAGCCGCGACTGGCTGCACGTTCAAGGCTTACGGTAAAGATTGTTGCTGTATGACCGAACATTTTACTGTACCAATATTTATTTATTTTTGGATCCTAAAATGTTGCATACAGCACAAATGAGCGGCTCTGTGTCCAAACCCATGGGCTTCGTCTCATAAAGCCAGTTCATGCCGTCCGTCAGACAAACTGCCCCACTTCGCCGTGATCTGATTCATATTTCATAATTTAGTAATAGGCCTATTATTATTCATGAAAATGGTAAGCGACTTGAGGGCAATTTTTTTAGCGATACAACAAAACTTATGCGACAATGCAGGTTTTTTTTAGGGATGACGTCATTACGCACACCATTTTATCGGTAAAAGGCCACTTGGATGGAAACAGGCTGGAGACGGCAAATTTCAAAAAAAAATTTACGCATATTCACTTTGTTGATGATAAAACTGTGGAAGAAGTGGATGGAAACTTGGCTACTGAGAAACAGTGCAGATTTATCCCATAATCCAAATGATATGGAATGGAATTCCAAATTCGTTCATGGCTGGAAATCTTCATATCTGATAATATACATGAGACCGTACCAGTAATTACTTTATTTCCATATCGCTTTACACAATAAAGATGGTTTCAAAGCAGCTTCATAGTAATAAACGGTTATGAAGGTCATTGATTATGAAACGTTGACAGTAGTGTCATTATTTGGCTCAATAACAGTGTTCGTGTTGCAAAGGTCATCAGTACTCCAGATCAGTGCGGTTACAGTTTTGCTCTTACCGATCGGTTCAGTGAATTCAAATCCATAATCATTTCTGATGAATAATTGAATTTTATGCCCCCAATTAAAGGGATACTCACCCAAAAATTAAGCTTTTACTCGCATGATAAACTCGAACAATCAATACTTAAACAAGAAATACTACAACTACAGAAATGACTGAGTTTTTGCTTTGCTATCAATGTTATCGTTTCACTCTGAGCGGAGTAATTGACCCTACAGTGTTTGTTGAAGTCTTCATGAAACAACCGGACAGTGAGTGGTGTGTGTTTGCTTACAGCAGCGCTTGTCAGACGTCTCTCTGGGTCCAGAGGAGGATTGTGGGAAGGACGGGGACCTGCAGGAGGCGATGGACAGACAGAGTAAAGAGCTGCTGCACATGAAGGAGCGTGTGGCGACTCTGTGCGGCCGCGTCGCTGAGCTGGAGGAGGACCTGGACACGGCCCGCAAGGACCTCATCAAGTCTGAGGACGTCAACAGCCGCCTGCAGAGAGACATCCGCGAGGTACGACAGACTTTGATCCCGCGCAGTAGCGGATCTGCAGGAGTGTGTGACTGTACACTGTTGTTGTTGTTTCTCTCAGTCTCTGGCTCAGAAGGAGGACATGGAGGAGAGAATCACCACGCTGGAGAAGCGGTACCTGGCGGCTCAGAGGGAAGCCACGTCTGTCCACGACCTCAACGACAAGCTGGAGAATGAGATCGCCAACAAGGACTCTCTGTTCTGCCAGGTGCGCTTCACGCTTGTAGAGAATAGTTCATCCTCAGGTCTCGGTTACAATAATTCACACTTCCCAGCGTCCCTCACAAACACAACACCCACGAATCAGCTGAGCACCACCTCATTCTCTAGAGCAGTGGTTTTCAGTCCACGGACCCCCAAATATGATCATCTTCATCAGGGATCCCGTCCTGACATTTAGACGGCGCTCGATAGTTACACTGGGAAAAATTAATAATATAAGTGTGTATGAAGTATTATTTGGAAAATATTTAGTTTGCATTACGTTACATGCTATTTTTACACATTATAGTACTGCACATTACACATATTTACACATTATTTATTTAAATCTAATTAATATTTTTTTTTATTTTATTCAAATTAGGGATGCACCGATACCGTTTTTTCAGAACCGATCCGATCCGATACCAGCGCAGTTTTGTTTAAAAATTCAATGTTGAACTGATAATCACCTTCTGTGTGTTAAACACAATCTACTAAACACAGACACCTTCATTATAAAGAAAAACAACAAATTAAAAAATATATAAATCACAGTCTATGAGGACAATACTAATATAAACTAGAAAAATCGTGAGTGCACAATAATTGTATAAAATCTAAACATTTACTGGGGAACAAATAAAAGTGAATAAGTGTAGCACTAAATCTGGTAAAATGTTACACATTGTGTAAAATACATTCATGAAAAACACATAAATATATTTATAGAAATGGGCCTATATACTAAGAAATTAAAAGACATTTATTTTAAATGTATAGCGCAGCAACATATTATAGATAGGGCAGAACAAGAAAGATTATTAATAATCTTTCATAGCGCAAAAGTATTATAATCCGAAAGGCTCCGATCAGAGCGGCACATCCCGTGTGCAGGATGATGTCACAGCGCTCCGTCCGCATTGAGATCAGAACACAAAGGGAAGAGATGTCGGTGCGTAGTGTATCTGTCTGTGCTATATTTTAGTGAGCCGTTTCTTTTAACAGTTTAAAATGTCAGTTACCGTGTGTGTGAAGAACAATACGATCTCTAGTCCAGTGTTGTGATCTAACAGACACCCGGGAGAGAGTTACACGATTTAGAAACCGCACTAAACTCCGGCCAGATAAAGTCATTAATGCGAAACCGTAGAGCGTTAACTTCAGCTCAAGCAGAATAACAGGAACACTGAATCATCTTTGAGCGGTTCATCTGTTGACTGTCGTAACCGAACGCGACACACAGTTTAAAGCTGAACGTGAACTTGAGTTTAATGACTTAAATATTCGTCTGTACCTCACATTAAACTATGGGATGGCTTCAGAACACCTAATATAGTGCACGAAGCGCTGATGATGCTTTATAGTGTCTTTTGTGGGGCTCTGGGGCTTAACAATAACAGAATATTATACACACAGTATCGGATTCGGATCGGTCCTGTCCGCATCCCTAGTTCAAATGTTTATTTTAATCAATTTATTTTGTATTTATCAGTTTTATTATTTATTTAAATCAAATTTCAACTTTAAATATTTATTAATTTATCAAATTTTACTTATTTAAATTTTTTATATTAATTAAATCAATTTACTTTGTTACTTTAATCTTATTTTTATTATTCATTCATTTTTGCATATTTATTGTTTTTTTCCTCCCCAGACCCCCAGTCTTTCTAATTGAACATGTTTTCATTACAGACTATATTATCACCAGTTTAAGTGAAAGTTGAATTGAACAGTACCATAAGCAGTAAAGTGTGGGTGATCGTTCGGTGAGGCTTGTGTCAGTGATGTGTGTGTGTGTGTGTGTGTGTGTGTGTGTGTGCAGGTGGAGGAGAGGAGCCGGCAGCTGCAGGAGCGACTGGAGCTGGCGGAGCAGAAGCTCCAGCAGACGCTACGCAAGGCAGAGACGCTGCCCGAGGTGGAGGCGGAGCTGGCGCAGAGGGTCGTGGCTCTCACGAAGGTACGGTATCATGGTGGTGTGAGACGGTCCAAATCAAGCTGCGCGTCCACACCTCAAACCCCAGTCGGGCCGCTTTGACCAAAGTAATCGGCGGCCGGCCCCGAGGAGACACAATCAGGCCCCGGAAGAGACGAGGAAGGGCCTGTGACTCCTGCGTGTGTTCAGGTGTATGTGAAGAGTGTGTGTGCTCACATTTACATACAGTTGGCTTCCAAAATTCTGACTTTACGTCTACATTCGGAATTGTGCAGAAAAAAAGTTCATTCTCTTGTGCGTCACGTGTGCACGAGCAGGAAGTGCTGCTGCAGTCACACACACAGTTTCTGCCAGTCTCATGTTAATCTTGAGTATCTATAGAGTAGTGTTGATCCTTCATATCTCCCAAGAGTCTTTAGTTTATCATATTTATAAAAGACAGATACACTGTACCGATTCTTTCTGAAAACAGCCGAGTCCGTGGAGGCGTGCAGTGGGCGGAGCTAAAGAGTCACACACACACACACACACACACACACACACACACACACGATGCAGTTTCACTCACCGCCTGCGGTTTCCACTCATGAGCGGGAACAAACACACACACTTGCAGAACTCCGGAAACACAAACTGCATCCACTGTTCCCTTAACGCTGGGTTATTTGTGAAGCTGAACAAGGTGATCTTTCTCTCACACCAGAAACACACTTCTTTAGTGACATTGTTGATCTCGTGTCTAAACACACAACGCCAGCGCCGCCGACGGCTCCCGTAACCTGAACGAAGCTCTTGCTCTCGCTCTGGGTGATGTGTGTGTGTGTGTGTGTGTGTGTGTGTGTGTGCTCATGCAGGAGAAGTGCCCATATAAGGAGTTCCACCCTTTATGACGTCATCAGGGCCATACTTGAAAAAAACTTGCCGAAACTTGTTTGAATCCTGAAGGAGTGTGTTTGGCACAGAAATACTCCGTCATACGTCCAACTCGTGTTTTGAAACTTTGTCCATGTTTATCATGAGAATCAACTCTTTAACAGTGTGAATAAGGCAGAATGCAGGAAATAGCATTAGACATCCCCTACATCACACTATAACTAGGGTTTCTGAATTCTTCATATAGCCCTTTTATAATAGCTAAAATGAATATCAATATGAAGGGAAATAATGATTTCATTATGATCATTCTTCTGAGTTACACGTGAGCAGGTGATGTCAGTCCTGATGTGAATGTTCACAGAAGTGGTTTGTTTTGTAAGATGTGTGAGATGGGCATGAATGTAAGAGGAACAGCAGGAGGTGTGTGTGTTTAACGCAGCTCTGTCTACATCTCTACTTCCTGTCGTCTGGTTCCTTATTTCTCTTTAACTGTGGTTGTTTCTGTGTTCCTCAAAAGCAGATCCTCACCTGTCCTCTCTTCTTCTACAAACCCGATTCCAAAAAAGTTAATTTACAAATCTCATAAACTTATATTTTATTCACAATAGAATATAGATAACATATCAAATGTTGAAAGTGAGACATTTTGAAATGTCATGCCAAATATTGGCTCATTTTGGATTTCATGAGAGCTACACATTCCAAAAAAGTTGGGACAGGTAGCAATAAGAGGCCGGAAAAGTTAAATGTACATATAAGGAACAGCTGGAGGACCAATTTGCAACTTATTAGGTCAATTGGCAACATGATTGGGTATAAAAAGAGCCTCTCAGAGTGGCAGTGTCTCTCAGAAGTCAAGATGGGCAGAGGATCACCAATTCCCCCAATGCTGCGGCGAAAAATAGTGGAGCAATATCAGAAAGGAGTTTCTCAGAGAAAAATTGCAAAGAGTTTGAAGTTATCATCATCTACAGTGCATAATATCATCCAAAGATTCAGAGAATCTGGAACAATCTCTGTGTGTAAGGGTCAAGGCCGGAAAACCATACTGGATGCCCGTGATCTTCGGGCCTTAGACGGCACTGCATCACATACAGGAATGCTACTGTAATGGAAATCACAACATGGGCTCAGGAATACTTCCAGAAAACATTGTCGGTGAACACAATCCACCGTGCCATTCGCCGTTGCCGGCTAAAACTCTATAGGTCAAAAAAGAAGCCATATCTAAACATGATCCAGAAGCGCAGGCGTTTTCTCTGGGCCAAGGCTCATTTAAAATGGACTGTGGCAAAGTGGAAAACTGTTCTGTGGTCAGACGAATCAAAATTTGAAGTTCTTTTTGGAAAACTGGGACGCCATGTCATCCGGACTAAAGAGGACAAGGACAACCCAAGTTGTCATCAGCGCTCAGTTCAGAAGCCTGCATCTCTGATGGTATGGGGTTGCATGAGTGTGTGTGGCATGGGCAGCTTACACATCTGGAAAGGCACCATCAATGCTGAAAGGTATATCCAAGTTCTAGAACAACATATACATCAATTACAACATCATGGCTGCGTAGAAGAAGGATCCGGGTACTGAAATGGCCAGCCTGCAGTCCAGATCTTTCACCCATAGAAAACATTTGGCGCATCATAAAGAGGAAGATGCGACAAAGAAGACCTAAGACAGTTGAGCAACTAGAAGCCTGTATTAGACAAGAATGGGACAACATTCCTATTCCTAAACTTGAGCAACTTGTCTCCTCAGTCCCCAGACGTTTGCAGACTGTTATAAAAAGAAGAGGGGATGCCACACAGTGGTAAACATGGCCTTGTCCCAACTTTTTTGAGATGTTGATGCCATGAAATTTAAAATCAACTTATTTTTCCCTTAAAATGATACATTTTCTCAGTTTAAACATTTGATATGTCATCTATGTTGTATTCTGAATAAAATATTGAAATTTGAAACTTCCACATCATTGCATTCTGTTTTTATTCACAATTTGTACAGTGTCCCAACTTTTTTGGAATCGGGTTTGTATTAGTTGTCTTAGTTGTGTAACGAGTACTCGACTAGTTGCGCATCCCTAACTGTGCCTGACGGTCATCCTCTCATTGTGATCCGGTTCGTTCACTACACGTGCTTGTTCATCATTTCACCCGTGAGCCGAACACGGGAACGCCACACTGATGTGTTTGTTGCTGCTGTAGTTTCTCATGTGTGTGTCTCGCAGGCGGAGGAGCGTCATGGGAACGTGGAGGAGCGTCTCCGGCAAATGGAGGCGCAGCTGGAGGAGAAGAACCAGGAGCTGCTCAGGGTATGTGTGTGTCAGAAAACAACTGATTCTGAACCGATTCTCACACACACACACACACACACACACACGCAAAACCATCGAACAAGTGTATGAACTTGCATAAAGTTTCATGATTGAGCTGTGAGATACACTGCCGTTCAAAAGTTTTTAATTGGTAAGGTTTGTAATGTTTTTAGAAGTCTCTTCTGCTCACCAAGGCTGCAAAAAAAACTTAATATTGTGAAATATTACTCCAGTGTAAATCATCTGTTCTCTATGTGAATATATAGTAAAGTGTAATTTATTCCTGTGATCAAAGCTGAATTTATCATCATTACTCCAGTCTTCAGTGTCACATGATCCTTCACAAATCATTCTCATATGAGGATTTGATGCTCAACAAACATTTATGATATATAATAGAATCTTTTGCATCGTTGTACCACCGTTCAAAAGTTTAGGGTCAGTAAGAATTTATTTTTTTATTTTTTTGGGAAAGAACTTAAAGAAATTAATACATTTATTCATCAAGAACACATTAAACTGATCAAAAGTGACAGTAAAGACATTTATAATGTTATAAAGATTCTATTTCTGATAAATGCTGTTCTTTTGAACTTTATATTCATCAAAGAATCCTGAGAAATATGTTTTACAAACTGTTTTCAACACTGATAATAATCATAAATGTTTGTTGAGCATCAAATCCTCATATGAGAATGATTTGTGAAGGATCATGTGACACTGAAGACTGGAGTAATGATGATAAATTCAGCTTTGATCACAGGAATAAATTACACTTTACTATATATTCACATAGAGAACAGATGATTTACACTGGAGTAATATTTCACTGTTTTACTGTATTTTTAATAAAAATGGAGAGCAGAAGAGACTTCTTCTAAGAACATTAAACATCTTACCGATCAGAAGCGTTTGGACGGCGCGGTGAGAAATGTGCGCTTTGCTTGACGATATGCAGGTTCAAATGCTCCACGGCGCAGTCATTGGAGTGCAGTATAAATACGATACACGAAATGCACATTTTCTGTTTTCAAATGCTAATATTATCTGCACTGTTTTGAAGGCGCGTCAGAGAGAGAAGATGAACGAAGAGCACAACAAGCGTCTGTCGGAGACGGTGGACAAGCTGCTGTCCGAATCCAACGAGAGGCTGCAGCTGCACCTGAAGGAGCGCATGTCTGCGCTGGAGGACAAGGTACGCCTCGCCTCACACACACCGCACCATCACACGCCCGCCACACACACCTCACGCTCACGCCTGTGCTCCTGTCTGACGCAGAACGCTCTGATCCGGGATCTGGAGCACACGAAGAAGCTGATAGAGGAGGCTCATCATGAGAAGGTCAGTGACTCTCTCTCTCTCTCTCTCTCTCTCTCTCTCTCTCTCTCTCTCTCTCTCTCTCTCTCTCTCTCTCTCTCTCTCTCGCGCGCTCACGCTCCGGGGCGACCGCTGTGTGTTCACGCGTGTTCGTCTGTGACCGCAGGAGCAGCTGCTCATCCAGATTGAGACCATGAGGGCGGAGCACGAGAGGGGCCGCAGCAGGAGCAACTCTCTGCTGCATCATGGGTAACTCAAGGACATGTCATAAGAATCAGCCGCGCTGTTCATGTCTTTGCTTTGCATTGTGATGGTGGCTTTTATTTCACGCAGGCGTTCTCATGTGAGCGGCACGCCTGATTTTAGGTACCCGGTGTCTGTGTCGTCAGCGATGGACAGTCACTACAGCGGCGCGCTGGTGCTCCGACGACCCCAGAAGGGCCGCGCGTCTGCGCTCCGAGACGAGCCCTCCAAGGTGAAGTCCCGTCTGCTGTATGGATCTGCTGTGATGAATGCAAAACACCCGTTTCTCGTCTAAAACATGAGCCCTATCCACCGTTAATGTAAGAGCAGGGTTTCCGCGGGTCTTAAAGTCTTCATTTGACCTTCAATGTAAGGCCTTAAAAATGTCTTAAATTGGAGCAGAAAGTCTTAAATTCAACATCATGGCATTAAACTATGATTTCTGTGATGCAGAATCCATTCATAAAAATGGACTTTACTGTATAATGCAGAGTGACACGAATTTGTCACATTTTGTATGAATAAATCAACAGTAGGTCTGAACACTTAAAGGGCCAGTTCACCCATTAATGAGAATCATGTGATCATTTCCTCGCCCTAATGTCGTTCAAAGCCGTCAGACTTTCCTTCCTCATATAAAGCCATCCAGTCTCTTCAGAACATCTGGGATAATCCGCTCGATCCGTACGGATCAGTTTCACCATCTCTTTATGAACTTTCTGAAGCATCAGTGGAAGTTGCTGAGACTGTCAATGGAGGACAGAAATCTTTCCCATTTCATTACAAATATCTTCATTTGTGTTCAGAAGATGAACGAGAGTCAGTCACATTTAATCTGAACATTAAAGCAGAGTCCAGAAAAACTAAAACAGAATAAACTATAAAACAAACAAATAAAACAGATTTCATAGGGCCGTACATTTAATCGCATGCACTGCAAAAAAATAAGGATTTTTGTTTTCCAGCACAAACTCAAAACATCCTTAAATCAAGACACATTTAATGACATGCAAAATGAAGAAATGAAGTCTTGTTTTCTGAGAAACTGAACAAAATGAAGTGAGTTTGTGCTTAAAACAAGAACAAATATCTGTCATTGGGTGTGAAAATTACTAACATTTGAGTTAAGTTGATTTTTATGAACACATTGGCAGATATTTGCTCTTGTTTTAATCATAAAATCACTTCTCAAACTTTAAGCTATTTTTTGTAAAGATTAATTAAAGAGTTATGGAGATCTGTTGGAAATTGTATTTTCAAACTTTGAAGTGTCACTAATATAACTCGTGTGTGCTTTAGAGAACATACTGACGTGTTGTTCCCTTCAGTTTATTCCTTACATTTTCTTTAATTGGTCTTAAATTTACATCCATAAACCTGCAGAAAGCCTGTAAGAGTGTGTTGAACGTGCGGGGCTTCCGTTGCTCCCAGTTCCTTCTAATCTCAGAGATTCGACCTGCTATTAAATGATCACATGACAAAAAAACAGAGACTTTCCACAGACCGTGGGAGAAACACTGACGGCAGTGAACTCCAGACGATCTGCGGTAGCTGAGATGCGGTTGATGTGATTTCTGCTGTGGTTGTGGTCAGGTGCAGACGCTGGACGAGCAGGAATGGGACCGGCTGCAGCAGGCTAATGTTCTGGCTAACGTGGCTCACGCGTTTGAGAGCGATATGGACATGTCAGACGCGGAGGATGACAGAGAAACGGTCTTCAGCTCCATGGACCTTCTGTCTCCTGCTGGACAGGCAGACGCTCAGACTCTCGCCCTGATGCTGCAGGAGCAGCTGGATGCCATCAACAACGAGATACGGTAGGACAGATATTTTTAATGCATTAATTATGCCTTGTTGTAATGCAGCTTATAATGTATTGTATGATCACATGAATAATTGTAACCACAGTTATAATAACGGGTGATTCCCGGAGGTTGGAGATTTAGCGGCTCCATGTCAACCTTTCTCGCTCACTCACTCAACTAACCCCTGCCACACACACACACACTCACTCAACTAACCCCTGCCACACACACACACACTCACTCAACTAACCCCTGCCACACACACACACTCACTCAACTAACCCCTGCCACACACACACACACACACACTCACTCAACTAACCCCTGCCACACACACACACACACACACACACACTCACTCAACTAACCCCTGCCACACACACACACACACACACACACTCACTCAACTAACCCCTGCCACACACACACACACACACTCTCACTCAACTAACCCCTGCCACACACACACACACACACACACACTCACTCAACTAACCCCTGCCACACACACACACACACACACTCACTCAACTAACCCCTGCCACACACACACACACTCACTCAACTAACCCCTGCCACACACACACACACACACACACACTCTCACTCAACTAACCCCTGCCACACACACACACACACACACGCACACCCACTCACTCACACTCACTCAACTAACCCCTGCCTCACACACACACTCACAATCACTCAACTAACCCCTGCCACACACACACACACACACACACACACACACACACTCACTCAACTAACCCCTGCCACACACACACTCACACACACTCACACACACGCACTCACTCACACTCACTCAACTAACCCCTGCCACACACACACTCACACACACTCACACACACGCACTCACTCACACTCACTCAACTAACCCCTGCCACACACACACACACACACACACACTCACTCAACTAACCCCTGCCACACACACTCACACACACACACACTCACACTCACTCAACTAACCCCTGCCACACACACACACACACACTCACAATCACTCAACTAACCCCTGCCACACACACACACACTCACTCAACTAACCCCTGCCACACACACACACTCACTCAACTAACCCCTGCCACACACACACACACACACTCACTCAACTAACCCCTGCCACACACACACACACACACACACACTCACTCAACTAACCCCTGCCACACACACACACACACACACACACACACACTCACTCAACTAACCCCTGCCACACACACACACACACACACTCACTCAACTAACCCCTGCCACACACACACTCACTCAACTAACCCCTGCCACACACACACTCACTCAACTAACCCCTGCCACACACACACACACTCACTCAACTAACCCCTGCCACACACACACACACACACACACACACACACACACACACACACACTCACTCAACTAACCCCTGCCTCACACACACACACTCACTCAACTAACCCCTGCCACACACACACACACACACACACACACACACACACCCACTCACTCACACTCACTCAACTAACCCCTGCCTCACACACACACTCACAATCACTCAACTAACCCCTGCCACACACACACACTCACTCAACTAACCCCTGCCACACACACACTCACACACACTCACACACACGCACTCACTCACACTCACTCAACTAACCCCTGCCACACACACACACACACTCACACTCACTCAACTAACCCCTGCCACACACACACACACACTCACAATCACTCAACTAACCCCTGCCACACACACACACACTCACAATCACTCAACTAACCCCTGCCACACACACACACACACACACACACCCACTCACTCACACTCACTCAACTAACCCCTGCCACACACACACTCACACACACGCACTCACTCACACTCACTCAACTAACCCCTGCCACACACACACACACACTCACACTCACTCAACTAACCCCTGCCACACACACACACACACACACTCACAATCACTCAACTAACCCCTGCCACACACACACACACTCACAATCACTCAACTAACCCCTGCCACACACACACACACACCCACTCACTCGCTCAACTAACCCCTGCCACACGCACACTCACACTCACTGAACTAACCCCTGCCACACACACACACACACACACACACACACCCACTCACTCGCTCAACTAACCCCTGCCACACACACACACACACACACACACCCCCACTCACTCACACTCGCTCAACTAACCCCTGCCACACACACACACACACACACACACACACACACTCAGCTAACCCAAAAATAAAGTTACATAGTGTACCTTTAAGTAAAGTGTTACCAAATTGAGCATGAAAACACAATTCAATTCAAAAATAGCTTGTGTGCCAGGATGCCTGCGTTTACATGTGTTTTGCGTCTTATGAGCTGGTCAGTGGATGAGATGGAATATTTCATAAAGATGCTAAAAGCTCTTCTGAGATGTCATCAGACAGCGACAGCACTGCTGACGTTATAGCAGTGTTTCTCCGGTCCTGAGCGCAGCACTGCACATGCGCTGACGCTCACTGGACATGCACATATAAACGAACATGTCAATCTGATTGGCTTCATATAATGAGATTTCTGTATTGGGTGTAATCGTGTGGTGTAAGCAGCGCTGTGACCCGAGCCTGTGTGTGTGTGATTGTGTGTCCTGACAGGATGATACAGGAGGAGAAGGAGAACACGGCGCTGAGAGCCGAGGAGATCGAGAGCCGCGTGGGCAGCGGAGACGATCTGGGCGGCCGCTTCCGCTCCCTGGCGTCCCTCCCGCCCTCCTTCCACGGCTCGTCTCACGCCGAGGCCTCTCCGCCCGGATCGGGTCACTCCACGCCCCGCCGGCCGTCCCGCAGCCCCAGCCGAGAGATGGACCGCATGGGGGTCATGACCCTGGTGAGCCGCTGCCCTTCAGCGTGTCCGTCTCATTAACACGTGTGCTCCGTGAGCGTGGGATAGTAATAGAGCCGTGTGTGTGTGTGTGTCCCAGCATTCCCGCTGTGAGCCGTGTGTCCTGCCTCTGCTGACCTGTGCTCATGTGTTTGTGCAGGTATCACTCACTGCAGACCCACTGCTCGTGAGAAATAAAGCGTTTGACCGTTTCTTGCTCTTCTAATGCTTGTGCTATAGAGGAAGTTTACTGAAGCACTTCCTGCTTGTTCCCTCGCCGGGGAAATGAGCGATTAGACCTTGAGAAGATAAAGCCAAACGACTGTTTACCCTGGACACAGGCTTCATCCAGACGAGCGCTGTCACGATAGCAGCCTTTGAAATATGAGTTAATAAATGTAAACCCCTTCGAGTTTAAACGTTCAGCACTAAAAGACAAACATCAAGCAAAGAGCGAACGATGGCTGTAGAAAGACACAAAGCACAGCGTTAAGTGACGTACACAGATTGACAGTGTCATCAAATGCCAGATCAGAGAACTTCATAAACTGCTCATGTAAACAAGCCAAGAGCAGAACGCTCGTAATAGACGCGCAGCTCATGGCTCAGTGCTTCTCCTGGTCGCCACGTTAGGGATGGGCGATGTGCACTTAAAAATATATCACGATATTTTCTGGTATTTATTGCGATAACGATATCAATGTTGATATAAATGTAGCACCATTCCCCATGTTTATGGCTATAAGTGAAACATATCCATCATCAAATAGGCTCCTATAATAAACAAATTTCATAAAAGAATACAAAAATAAAAAATACAGTAAAAATTTTCAGAAATGGAAAAATTGCAGATATACTTTTCTTCTGTAAAAGTGCAGCTGTGCTGAAAAACATCACACAATACAAACAATAATAATTCAAATCAATAACAAGTTTGAAATGTAAACACAGATTCTGTATTTATTCATATTCTCATGGTGCAAACAGCAAAAGTAATAATCCCGACCATGTCTTCAGATTACGAAAAGAAATAGCAAATAATAATTTAATGATAGAATTTAAGTAATTTGAACTAAAACTTGGTAATCTTGTGCGAATGAAAAGGTATGAATGCATATTTGTCATTTTAACTGAATTTAGGACTGGTGTTGGAGCTAAAGGCATTGTTGGTCATTCAGTGTTTCTGTAAAAAACTAACAATAATCCTGATAAGATAATAATACTACGAATTCTATAACTAATCACAATATAAACCGCACTAAGGCTTGATGAGCTGCAGGGTTCATGAATATTAATCACGTTGTCAGCGTTCGCTCGAGCTGATTTGCTGAAATCAAAACAGGCACAGTAACAGATGAGCACCAGCCAATGAGATGCCGTTTGAGCATTAGCTTCTTCTTGTTCATAAAGGCTGAACAATTCCAAATGAACGCCGTTATTTTACAGGAAAATACAACACAGAATATGGTTTACATGTAGCACGTCAAGTCTCGCTCTTTCTGTGAGTGTGTGAGAAACACTGAGCGCTCACACTAGTGTTTACTGTGCGTCAAACACACTGCGCGTTCATTGAGATGAAGTGAAATAGTGTGCTTTACCGATCGCTTGACAAAGAGTGAGTCTCTGAAGTGCTCAGCGAGTGTAAACATCTGTGTGTACAGGCTCAGACTGTAGAGGTAGCTCCTCGTTTAGCGATAAACTCCTCTCCTCCGCCATAGCTGTTTTCGCTCTGCACGTGAGCTGCGAATGGGTCGCGTCATCAACTAGGCTTTATCATTATTATCGCAGGAAGACTAATTCTTATCCTGGGGAGAATTTTTACCGGTACATCGCAACGATAAGATATCGCCCATCCCTACTCCACGTCAGCTCTGTTTGATCTGATATCTGTGGTTTATAACAGAGAGTTCTGCGCCGAACGCTTCCACTAGATCTCGATGTTATTAATGCTGTGCTGAACTCAAACTCGTTCTCACTGGATCTCCAGCTCTGTGTAGTAACGGTGTCACGCGATCGAGATCGGCCCGTGTGTGAGCTCGCGCTGCGCTGTGTATTATTGCTCCGGCTGATGAACGGTCCGACAAGCTCAAGAGTATCACGGTTCCGCTCCGCTTTCGTTTCGTTTGCCGTTTGATGTTTCTCATGTGTTACAGAAATGGCAGCTCTTATCAGTTGGGCACCAGTGTGATAAACAACATTTAGTCGCACCAGCAGGAAAAAAGGTCACAAAATGCCAGCATTTGGTCTCAGTCTGGAGCCCTGATTAGCGTGGTTCCTCCGCCGGTTTAACCCCTCAGGATCACTGTCTGCCCTCCAGAGTGAACAGTCTGTGGTGTGTGTGTGTGTGTGTGTGTGTTCACATGTCTCTCCTCAGCTCTGACGTTGATGCCTCTCCTGCTTTTCTCAGTGTGTGTGTCTCTAGATCTTATCTCACCAGCTTCTGTGCTTTTATCTGAAATGCTGCTAACTGCCTGTTTCTTCTCTTTCTCCATTTGCTTGCGCTTCCAACAGCCTAGCGATTTGCGGAAGCACCGTAGGAAGGTAATTTAGAGAAACTGCGCTGCCATGTGTAACCCTCCTGTAACCTCTGCATCTCAACACGGACCTGAGCGGTTCTGGACATGTTAACATGCATGACGACACACGTGTAGAGCTCCACACACCACAACACACGTGCTGATAAACGGCACTGACAGATGCTCACAGTATTAGCAGGCAAAAGCCTTCAGTCAGCAGAAATACAAGACAAATATTGATATCCACCTGACGCATGACACATGATAAGCAGGGCTGGGCGCTATGACCAAAATCATCAGTTCTTATTGTGAACGGTTCCTCAGTTCAGTCTTCTCTGATGTATGCAGGGCTTCTCCTAAGCTCCGCCCCTTTCTTACAGTCACTGCAATATCACAGATGCGCCTCATCCAATCAGCATTGCATCAAGCCTTGCCCCACATTTTTTTTTTTTAAATAATCTCAAGTGAACGTCACAATACAGAAGGAGAGATCTGCTGACTTTAATGTGCATTTCTTTTGTACAGTATTTCAGCTGGACATAAAACAAAAGGTCAAATGCACATACACTAGCGTTCAAAACACAAAACTGATGTTTTAAATCACACATTGCACCCAGCCCTGCTTAATGTGACTGAATAAGAGATGATGTGTGCTAAAGCTGACACCATCAGACGTGATTTATCTGTTAAACACAGACTCAGTCACCTGACAGCTTATGATTGTGAAGGACTGTCAGTCGCTCACCGAGCTCACCCCAGAATGACACACTCATCATTTGCTCACCCAAAACTCTTTCCAAACTCTCTTCTGTGCACTGCAAAAGAGGTTTGAGAGAGGAAATGATGACAGAAGTCATAGCGTCATTAATATATCCAACACATAGCGAGCCCAGCTGGAAAAAGCCTTTATGTATGGTTTTATCATTTACATTTTGTAAACACAAAATACATATATACATTTAATTAAATTGAAAATTAGCAAAAAAATAATGCTAATGTTCAAACAGCCCCAGTTTCAGTGTTTTTTGTTTGTAATCTGCTCGTGTGTGTGTGTGTGTGTTTAGTGTGCTCAAGACGATAAAGCCACCATCAGATGTGAGACGTCTCCTCCGTCCACCCCGTCCTCCATGAGACTCCACAGAGGAGCGCTGCACACCGCCAGCCACGAGGACATCAGAGACGTGCGGGGGTCAGTGTGTGTGTGTGTGCCTGACGTGTGTGTGTGTGAGACGTGTGCCTGACGTGTGTGTGTGTGAGACGTGTGCCTGATGTGTGTGTGTGTGTCTGATGTGTGTCTGATGTGTGTCTGATGTGTGTCTGATGTGTGTCTGATGTGTGTCTGATGTGTGTCTGATGTGTGTCTGATGTGTGTCTGATGTGTGTCTGACGTGTGTGTGATGTGTGCCTGACGTGTGCCTGACGTGTGCGTGATGTGTGCCTGACGTGTGCGTGACGTGTGCCTGACGTGTGCGTGACGTGTGTCTGACGTGTGTGTGTGTGTGTGTGTCTGACGTGTGTGTGTGTGCGCGTGTGTGTGTCTGACGTGTGCGTGTGGGTGTCTGACGTGTGCGTGTGTGTGTCTGACGTGTGCGTGTGTGTGCCTGACGTGTGCGTGTGTGTGCCTGACGTGTGCGTGTGTGTGCCTGACGTGTGCGTGTGTGTGCCTGACGTGTGCGTGTGTGTGCCCGACGTGTGTGCCCGACGTGTGTGCCCGACGTGTGTGCCCGACGTGTGTGCCCGACGTGTGTGCCCGACGTGTGCCTGACGTGTGTGTGTGTGTGTGTGTGTGTGTGTGTGTGTGTGTATGTGTGACGTGTGTGTGTGTGTGTGACGTGTGCCTGACGTGTGTGTGTGTGTGTGAGTGAGTGGTGTGTGTACCTGACGTGTGTGTGTCTGACGTGTGTGTGTGTGACGTGTGCCTGACGTGTGTGAGTGATGTGTGTGCCTGACGTGTATGTGTGTGTGTGAGTGGTGTGTGTGCGTGTGTGCGTGTGTGTGTGTGTGTGTGAGAGTGATGTGTGTGCCTGACGTGTGTGGGAGTGATGTGTGTACCTGACGTGTGTGTGTGAGTGATGTGTGTGCCTGACGTGTGTGTGTGTGTGGGAGTGATGTGTGTGCCTGACGTGTGTGTGTGTGTGGGAGTGATGTGTGTGCCTGACGTGTGTGTGTGTGTGGGAGTGATGTGTGTGCCTGACGTGTGTGTGTGGGAGTGATGTGTGTACCTGACGTGTGTGTGTGTGAGTGATGTGTGTGCCTGACGTGTGTGTGTGTGTGGGAGTGATGTGTGTGCCTGACGTGTGTGTGTGTGTGGGAGTGATGTGTGTGCCTGACGTGTGTGTGTGTGTGGGAGTGATGTGTGTGCCTGACGTGTGTGTGTGGGAGTGATGTGTGTACCTGACGTGTGTGTGTGTGAGTGATGTGTGTGCCTGACGTGTGTGTGTGTGTGTGCAGTGCCGGGCTGCAGGACGGAGCGGGCAGTAATCCCAGCAGCAGCAACAGCAGTCAGGACTCGCTCAACAAGGGCGCCAAGAAGAAAAGCATCAAGGTCTCAATCGGCCGTCTGTTCGCTAAGAAAGAGAAGAGTCGACCCAGTCCTGTGGGGAAGGAGTCTCCTGTCCCAGGTGTGCATCCGCAGCAGGGCCCACCGCTCATTAACGCGTCGCACATTTCGTTTGGTCACATTTAAGGTCATCAAAAGTCTTAAATACCATTCCAAGAGGAAAAACAGGAAGTGTGATATGGCTTCATGTAATTATTAACTTCAAAATGTGAAGATTTAATTAAATAAATGTGAGCGCTTGCAAGTCAAAACGATGAATGAAGGGATCTCACAAAACACTTCTGGTCACATAAACACAGCCAGTTTTCACACCATTGCTCTTGCATTGTTACAGTTTCCTTTATTCACTGTCACAGTTTTACTGATGCTCATTACGATCCTGTGGCGCTCAGTACAGCGGGACACTAGCGACGACAAGGTCATGGGTTCGATTCCCAGGGAAAGCAAGAGCTGATAAAAATGTAAATGTGTACCGTGAATACAGTGCAAGTTGCTTTGGGTAAAAGTGTCTGCCAAATGCATAAATGAAAATGAGAATTAGCATTTTATATATAATAGCTTTGCCATGGGTGTTTTGTGATCAGCACGAAATTCAGACGTAAACGTGTCTAATATGTGATCGAATCACAGAAACCACATACCGAGTCAGAAATCACGTGTAGATGAAGCACTCATCCGTCCACACACATCAGCACTTGAGCCTTCTGCGCCGTGTTGTGAGGAAACACCAAAACAAGAGATTCAGGCTTCACCAAATCACATGATACTGTTGTTGAGTTGTGTTGATTTGTGTTTGTGTCGATCAGCGCCGGCAGGAACGCCTGATGGAAGCGCCTCACCGGACGCCATGACGCTCGGCAAACTGGGCGGCCCTGCGGAGAAGAACAGAAAACTGCAGAAGAAGTGAGTGACGTCAGTAGCATTCATCATTCATTTCTGAAGGGACAGTCTGTGCTTCTTCACCTTCGCTCGTCACCATCACTGACCTGCCATCATGTCTGCATTCAGTGTTCACTCATAGCCACACCGGTTTAATGTTGCTCACCATGACATGTGAACGTGAGGAGTAAAGGCCCCGATATACTCAGTTCTGCTTCGTTAGCGAACATCCCAACGCCATCCCTCAATAACAAAATAAACAGCAAACATGAGAAAACAGCCGTTCAGAAAGCATCTGATCAGAGCGATGGGGATATGTTTGCACCAGCTCTGAGATTCAGCTCTCCGGTCATGTGACGTCACGTTTATTTATACAGAACTTTATACAATAGCAGCTTTACGGGATTAAACATGAGAAACAGTGTCAGCCTCGCTTAGTTAGAATCACAGCTTCAGTTTCTACTGAGGAGGCGGAGCCTCAGAGCCACACCCACCTATTACATCATCACCACAGACCAATGGGAGTGTTTACCAGCCGGAGAAAACTTTTCCAGAAGCTGTTTCAAACTCCCGAAACAAACTCCAAACAAACATCGTTTCCATCAGCCCGTTTTTATGCACGTTGAAGTATCGCATCAGAAACGAGTGATGGAAATGCCAAATTTCGAAACAAAATTTTTATGCGCGCTTGAGGTGGTTTTTGACTTGTGTGGAAAAGAGTTAATGCGAATAATGGGAGAATAAATTGACGTAGTGAACATTAAACCCACGTGAGGACTTCTTAGGCAACCGGATCGTTTGGCTCAGCTCAGTAATAAGAGCCGGCTCTTTCAGCTCCCAAACGGCTCTTCATTTAGCACCACTTCTGGATCTGTCACATTTAGTAATGTTTGGCCTGAGATTGATATGCATGCACATATTTTACTTAAATTATTCAATGTTACTCATCTTGTTTTCTGACGTGATATTAAGGATGGTCTTTTCGCCACACTGCTCAACCACACACACTCCATACAGTAACTGTGTGTTGTTGTGTACTGTATGTGTTTTAGTTATTTTTGTTTATGTATTTGGATCCCCGTTAGCTATGCCCAAGAGCACAGCTAGTCTTCCTGGGGTCCACACAACACGTATGTGCGAGGGGGTCGTATGTGCTTGCGTGCGTGATTTTGCGCACATACACATCTAAATAACATTCAGCTAGTGAGTACTTGACGTGTGACTGAGCAGTGTACTGAAAGGATAATATTATTCTGTACTGTATTAATATACAAAAAGGAGAAACGTCTCTCAGACGGGAGACACACCACTGCTCTTTCCGCCGATGTGTTATATTTACTGTTGGTTACCAATACCACCGTCATCCGCTCAAACAACTCGATGGAAACGCACCAAATTCACATTTGTATTTTTTTTCTTTTTTTGCGAACTTTGAAAAGGTTCTCTTCACGTTTGTATGGAAACTCAGCTAGTGACGTGACAGCGGTCGGTTCTTCGGTTTGGGCTGAAGTATATCGGGGCGTTTATCGTTACAGGCCTCGCAGCGGCAGACGATCTGAGTGTTGTGTCATTATGATCATGTCTCATTACCCATCAGTCTTGCAGTGGCTCATTCTGGTTGTTTTCCCTCCTCTCTCCTCACACACTCTTTCATCTGTCACTCATAGCCCAAACTCAGGGTAAGTGTCCGCAGACCGTCTCGATTATGTTTGGACCGATGTGGGGCATGAACACCTCCTGCACGTCTCATGCTTGCTTTGATACGCTTGAGCTCTACTAACCCACTGACCTTTACCGCATTAAACAGGGTTTCAGCGGCTGGAGCTTTAACAGGGAGAGGATAACCAGATGGTGATGGAAGTCTCAGTTCATTCCTAGATTTATGCATTGATTTATTTAGTGGTAAAGAAATGTATTTCTTTATAAAGCTCAGTTTAATTCAACAGTGGTTAGGGATAGTGCTGTATAAAGAGAAGGTCTCTAATATGCAGGGGTGAATGTGAAGTAACGCTGCAGAGTGAGGTCCTGATGCTTTGCTTGCTTTACTACACTTCCATTTCTTCACTGGTCCGATGCGTTTAAGGATGTTGACGGAGACTGCATCCGCAGCGAAGAACTGTGTGACCCGTCCAGGGTTTAGAGTTGAGCGCGCTCTTCCAGGAACAGCCCTGAAAATCTGCAGTGGACCGATGGCAAGGGATGCACGGAAATTTCAGTTGGTCAGAACCTGATGCTGCTTCATCCAATGGCAGAGTCCGTCAGTGTGAGAGCTCGCGCTCACGTGACGTGACAGTCATCGCTCTCTCGCAGAGAAATCTAAATGCACAATAACTCAACAAGCACTGAAGTCTTAGGAAGAAAACTTCATAACAGTCTCCATACTCACACTTTCCTCTGCTCACGCGGAGACTGTGAGGTGTATGTAGGACATGAGAAAAGGAATAATCTCTCCTGTGTTATGCAGTATTTTAATAATTTTATGAATATAGTTTTTATTGTGTTGATGCCAGCTAAAGAGAGAGGTGCAATCACTTTTTTTTTTCAATTTTTTTATTCAAAATAAAAGTTAATTCAGAGAGTAATCTGTTTCAGTTTTGGCCGAGTGTATCAAGAGTGTCTCACTAAAACTGGTCTGCATGAAACAGGATTTGCGTGCGCATAGTGGTGGCAGAAAAATAGCGTAACAAGTGGAGGAAAATGGGCAAAATCCACAGAATAAGAGAAAAATGTTTTGTTGGGCCTTTGTATGTCAGAATCGGAATGCAAAAATTCCGTGTTTGAAGACCCTTTGAAGCTGAACGCAGACTGGACTGATGAAACCTGCAATGATTAGTTACTATTAAAGCATGAATTTGATGTGAACGGTGAGTCTACATAATATTCACATATGCAGTTCATAGGGGACATACATACATAGCAGTTCCAGCATGAAATATTTAAACCTATAACATTTTACGTAGATAACTTTTAAACATAGCCTATATCATTTTTATCTCACAATTCTTCACTCTTTTTCTTGCATTTGCGCGTTTATATCTCCCAGTTCGGACTTTATAACTCGCAATTGTGAGTTTATATCACAATTCTGAGGGGGAAAGAGTCAGAATTGCGGGATATAAACGTACAATTCTGAGGAAAACAGAACCGAATAATGAGTATTTCTCACAATTCTGGTCATCCTTCTAAGAATTGTGAGATATAAACTCGGATTTGCGAGAAAAAAAAGTCAGAATTGTGAGATTCTTGAAATTAACTTTTTTTTTTATTGTTTTATTCCATGGTCATTTTCTGCCACCGGGTAGGCTCCGCCCACAAAAAAAAACCTCATCGCTGTTTGCAAACATGAAATAGGTCTATTGTGCTGTATATCGAGTGAAACGCTTCAGGAACAAGAACAAATGTAGGGCGGGGCTTGATTTTGTCTGTGGGGAATTGATTGGATGGTTGTGGTTTGCTATTGGTGGATCTCATGTGAGTGACAGGTTGCCCCGCCCTCGTCATCAGAGAAGAGATGAAGTTATTCTGATTCAAGATTACTAGGAACATGAATTTAAAACAATAATGATAAATCATTTATAATAAACACTGCAATATTCCATAAAACAAGAAGAACTGTCCATTCTGATCTGATGGTGACCTTAAGGCCTGGCTCTTGTGTTATGAAGGGTCTCAGAGCCTCATTCAGGCCGTTGTTGAGTCCTGGACCGAACGCTTCTCTTCATTCTTCAGCATGGCTGTGAGACGCATGTTTGCCTGTATTCTCCTTTCATCTACACACTTCAGTGCTGTGCATTATGGGTGGGCAAACCTGCTGTAGTATCGTGTTGCTTTGAGAGCATTCACATCGTCAGGGATCACAGGCTACTTTCTCTGCGTCATGATGGAAACATGTTTTCTGACGTCTTATTTAGAGGAGCAAGAAAGAGCGTGTGAGAGGAATATTTGTCCAGTTTGTGCAAACAGGTTGAAGATTCACTTGCAGGGTTTGCTTTTAACCTTTGATATTAAAATTGGTATTGAGATGTTTGAATCCCTGGGTGTTCTGGTGATTATTGTGATTTGTTGGTGGAAATGAAGATGTCAGGGTTCTTTCTCTCTCAACTCCTCTGCTAATCCGCTGCCGTTTCCTCATCTGTACATGTCCTGTTCGCTCACCGTACGACTGCTGCATATAAGTGCATATTATCATCCCATAAAACATGCTCTTTGCACATGTATACATGCGTGTAATGATGTTTCCTTTGTGTTTTCAGACATGAGTTGCTGGAGGAAGCCTGTCGGCAGGGTCTGCCCTTCGCTCAGTGGGACGGACCCACCGTCGTGGTCTGGCTCGAGGTACGACAGTATTTTTACAGGAGCAGAGTCAGTACAGGAATATCCTGCGAGTTACAACAGCTGCTCATTGTATGAGACCTCATCTCGACTTCACACGACAATCAGTCCAAAATTCTTGACGCGAAGGCAATTGTAATTTTATGATGTGGCTCAGGAAGAGTGTGATCGTGAGATGATCGTCCAGATGATGGAGTGTGTCTGGTGTGTTGTTGTGTTTCTCTCAGCTGTGGGTCGGGATGCCTGCATGGTATGTGGCAGCGTGCCGTGCCAACGTGAAGAGCGGTGCCATCATGTCCGCCCTGTCCGACACCGAGATTCAGCGCGAGATCGGCATCAGCAACCCCCTTCACCGCCTCAAACTACGCCTGGCTATTCAGGAGATCATGTCGCTCACGAGCCCGTCGGCGCCCCCTACCTCCAGAACGGTAGGAAACAGCCTGGCGTTCAGACACATCTCAGCTCTCCTCAGGCTTCTGTCTGTGATACTGATGGCAGATACTGCCAAACATCAACACCCGATGAACTCTCACATCAGCCTAGAACACGAACACTTTTAGAAACTGTAGGCTAATGTCGAGGGTCGGGCTGCACCATTGAGAATAAAACATCACGATATAACTGATTGTCAAATCTAATTAACTCTTTCCCTGCCAGCATTAATGATCATATTCACAAAACGTTCATGGCCCCAGAATATTTTGTTGTATGAATGTGTGAAGAGTCAATATATCAAAAGAAAGAACAGAGCCTCTGCTTTTAAACAAACAAAAACACATTTTATTCTAGCTTCATGCGTTCTTCTTTATCAACACGTGAATGTGGGTAAGTTTCATAAAGCAACATTTTGAACAAAAAGCTGAGAAAACCGTGTTTTTGTCCGGGTGTCTTGTTCCGGATGTGATTCAGAGCGATGATCAAACACAGATGGAGTCGATCGAGTCCATCAACACCTCAAAGCTTCAGGCGTTTCCTCTTCATGGGTTCATCATTTCATTCAGTAACGTTCAGCAGTTTTGAGTTATACGCTGTTTAATGTTCAATGATCGTGTTATTTTACATTTTGCTTCTATCGCTCGTTTCTGCTTCTTCTTCGCCTGTGTTTTGATCAGGAGATTCAGTGCTCTTTCAGAAGATGCTTATTTCCGGAAATACTCGTCAGTGGCAGGGAAAGAGTTAAAGAAATATTAGCACTGTGTGTTTCCGAGTGAAGCGCAGCACTGTGTTCACTGACACTTACACAACATGAAGTGCATCTGCGAGTTTGTTTCACTTTAACGTTCATCTGGAAACTCAACATGAGCCAAACATCTTCACAAACAAACAAAAGAGAAGCTTTAAAGGCTTCATGCGGTTTTACATCAACAAAAAAAACTTTATCATTTGAAAATGGAGAAATTAAGAATTTTTTTTTTTATAGTCATATTGATATATAATCACAAAATTTTGGCCAAATTCTGCAGCCCTACCAACAAGCACAGCAAACCTGGAATTTTTTTCAGTTTCATTTTAAATTGCAATCACAATTATTATCAGAAAAGATGCCGTTGGATTTCTCTTGAGATCGAGCAGTCCTAGTCAAGGGTTATTTGGGGGTATTCATGTTGATGATGTGAAATCCTCCGGGTTTAATGGACTAGAGGCGAGACCGTTATTGGTGAACAGCAGAAGAGTGATACAGGAAGTGTGTGGAGCAGACACTGATGATGTCAGGGAAACTGACTCAAACCTCCTCCGGTAGCTGTGAACCCAACACACACACACACACACACACACACACACACACACGTCCGTTCACTCTGTCTCTCTCTCGCATGCCTCACACATTAACACCTGATGGGATGATTGTGACCGCTTTCACTAATGTTCCTGCTGCTCAATAACACCCTCTTTCACTCCATCTGTCCTCACTTGTTTTCCCACCCTCACTCACGGATCATGTAGTCTTCTGGGAATGTCTGGCTCACACACGAGGAGATGGAGAGTTTGGCCGCTACGCCGCTCACGGTCAGTCAGCTGATATAGTTGTGTGATGTTTTACTGTTTTTGACCTTCTGCTACTGACTCGCCTCCCCTCGCTCCACATGCTAACCCGCTAACACCAGGAGGATGAGGAGGGCGGCTGGGCCCAGGTTTGAACCTCTTCCCCACACACACACACACACACACACACACCTCTGCCTTTCTCTTCTGAGGGCTGTGTTTTTACTGCACATCATCAATCACATATGCAGGAATGGACCGTGTGTGAGTCTCGCGATCTGTCAGGAACACGTTCAAGTCATCTCACTTCAGAGAAATTTAAGCTCTCAGTTTGACATGAAAGAGTTCATGTAAGATTTGTGGCCTAGACGTGCTCTTGACGGGTTCGGTGAGGCTCACTGCCGTTCTTCATCATGTTACGGCACCGTTTGCTGGTCTTGGTCTGAAGCGTGTGTTTCTGGATCACACGGAGAACAGGATGTGATGATGGGCTAATGTTAGTAAAGGAGGAGCTTTCTCTAATATCATCAGATTATGATCAATCTCACTGCTTCTGTACAAACTTTCTTGATGTATATCGTTATATTTTGTCAAGTCGGCTTTATTTCTATCACACTTTATACAGATTGTTTCAAAGCAGCTTCACAGATAAAGAACATAACAGAATCAATAATGCAAACGTCATCAAAGCAGCTTTAAAAAGACTGTAGTGTCATTATTCAGATCAAGTTTTCTTCTCATCTGATCGTGTCAAATCAACAGTATTACTGAACATTACGTGTCTTTTAGGTAGGTAGCGTTTGGTTGTCATCATTGTGCTCTTGAAAGGACTGAATGTGTGTTGTTTGCTCTCAGACTCTGGCCTACGGCGACATGAACCATGAATGGATCGGGAACGACTGGCTGCCGAGCCTAGGCTTACCTCAGTACCGCAGTTACTTCATGGAGTCGCTGGTCGACGCTCGTATGCTGGATCATCTGACCAAAAAAGACCTGCGCAGTCAGCTCAAAATGGTGGACAGCTTCCACAGGTCAGTCATGGTCAGCTCGCTGTCTCTCGCATCTGTCCATTCATGTTTCCAGTCTGGGCTGCTGTTTTTCCTGTTGAGTTATAAGCCTTGAACCGAACCAGATGACATTCAATCGACTTGACGTCTTTAATGAGGGAATGAAGTACTCGTGTCATCTGACAATTAAACCACTGATAATAAAACTAGCATAAATGAAGGTCATTTCCAGTGCTTTACCAGTGTTTTAGTGCTGATTTATGAAAAGCATCTTAATGGTAAAAAGACGTGAAGCTGTTTCATGTGTGAATGGTAATGGTAACGCAATTTAACGCAAAGTTTAAATTGTGAAAGCGGCTATAATCAAATCTAAAACCATAGTAGTTATTTTAAAATACCATATTTTATACACATGTAAGTAGTTTGAGAGTATAGGGAGACCAACTCCATTACATGCTCTGCAGTGCTTTGTGGGAGTGAGTGGTTTCCATGGTAACAGTGGCTTTTGTGATTGGTGGATCTCTCTACGGGATTGTGGGTAGTTTTGTTCTTTACGGAGTATTAAAACATGATTTTTTTTTTTGTAGAAATCACACTGACTTGTGACTCTACAGAGGCACATATTATCAATAAACAACCTCAGAGAATGTGGTTGGTCTGTCTAGAAAAAAACATCAATGCATACATCCATACATACATGCATTCATTCATACATACATCCGTACGTGCATTCATACGTGCATTCATACGTGCATTCATATGTGCATCCATACATGCATCCATACATCCATACATGCATCCATACATGCATTCATATGTGCATCCATGCATACATCCATACATACATCCTTGCATGCATTCATCCATACATCCATCCATACATGCATTCATACGTGCATTCATATGTGCATCCATACATACAGCCATACATACATCCTTACATGCATTCATACATCCATACAGCGCATGTTGGTTTTCTCTTTATTTCCCCTCTGTGTTCGTGCGCGCGTCCTTTAATGCTTGTGTTTGTGCAGATGCATCCTTACATGCATTCATACCTGCATCCATACATGCATACATCCATTCATACATGCATCCATACATCCATTCATACATGCATCCATCCATACATGCATCCATCCATACATCCTTACATGCATCCATACATGCATCCATACAGGCATCCATACAGGCATACATACATACATACATACATACATACATACATACATACATACATACATCCTTACATGTATTCATACATGCATCCATCCATCCATACATCCATCCATCCATACATCCTTACATGCATCCATCTATACATGCATCCATCCATCCATCCATGCATACATCCATCCATACATCCTTACATGCATTCATACATCCATACATGCATCCATACATCCATTCATACAGGCATCCATACATACATATATACATACATCCTTACATGCATTCATACATGCATCCATCCATCCATACATCCATCCATCCATACATCCATCCATACATCCATCCTTACATGCATCCTTACATGCATTCATACCTGCATCCATACATACATACATACATACATACATACATACACACATCCTTACACACATCCTTACATCCATTCATACAAGCATCCATACAAGCATGCACTCATCCATACAAGCATCCATACAAGCATCCATACACACATCCATACATGCATCCATCCATCCATACATCCATACACGCATCCATACGTGCATTCATATGTGCATTCATATGTGCATCCATACATGCATTCATACGTACATCCATACATACATCATACATCCTTACATGCATTCATTCATACATACATCCATACATGCATTCATATGTGCATTCATACATACATCCATACATGCATTCATCCACGCATACATCCATACGTGCATTCATACGTGCATTCATCCATACTTGCATTCATACGTGCATTCATATGTGCATCCATGCATACATCCATACATACATCCTTGCATGCATTCATTCATACATACATCCATCCATACACGCATTCATACGTGCATTCATATGTGCATCCATACGTACAGCCATGCATACATCCTTACATGCATTCATACATCCATACAGCGCATGTTGGTTTTCCCTTTATTTCCCCTCTGTGTTCGTGCGCGCCTCCTTTAATGCTTGTGTTTGTGTATCTATACTTGCATCCTTACATGCATTCATACCTGCATCCATACATACATATATACATACATGCATCCATACATCCTTACATGCATTTATACATGCATCCATCCATACATGCATACATCCATTCATACAGGCATCCATACATGTATACATGCATGCATCCATACATACATACATCCTTACATGCATCCATCCATCCATCCATCCATCCATCCTTACATGCATTCATACATGCATCCATCCAGGCATCCATACACACATGCATCCACACATGCATCCATACATATTTACATGCATCCTCACATATTTACATGCATCCATACAAGCATCCATACAAGCATCCATACAAGCATCCATGCATCCATACATGCATCTATACATCCATTCATGCATCCATACATACATCCATACATGCATCCATCCATTCATACATACAAGCATCCATATGTGCATCCATCCATCCATACATGCATCCATACATCCATACAAGCATCCATCCATACATGCATCCATACATCCATACATGCATCCATCCATGCATCCATCCATACATGCAAGCATCCATACATGCATCCATACATCCATACATGCATCCATACATACATGCATTCATACATGCATCTATACATCCATTCATGCATCCATACATACATCCATACGTGCATCCATACAAGCATACATACATGCATCCATACATCCATACAAGCATCCATACATACATGCATCCATACATGCATCCATCCATACATGCAAGCATCCATCCATGCATCCATCCATCCATCCATCCATCCATACATGCATCCATACATCCATACAAGTATCCATACATACATACATCCATACATGCATCCATACATCCATACAAGCATCCATACATACATGCATCCATACATGCATCCATCCATACATGCAAGCATCCATCCATGCATCCATACATCCATCCATCCATGCATCCATCCATACATGCATCCATGCATCCATACATGCATCCATACATCCATACATACATCCATACATGCATCCGTACAAGCATCCGTACAAGCATCCATACATGCATCCATACATGCATCCATACAAGCATCCATACATGCATCCATCCATACATCCATACGTGCATCCATACGTGCACTCATACACCCATACATGCATCCATACAAGCATACATGCATTCATCCATACATACATCCATATGTGCATCCATACATGCATCCATACATGCACTCATACAGCCATACATGCATCCATACATCCATACAAGCATCCATACATACAAGCATCCATACATGCATCCATACATACAAGCATCCATCCATCCATCCATACATGCATCATACATCCATACAAGCATCCATACATACATGCATCCATACATCTATACAAGCATCCATACATGCATCCATACATCCATACAAGCATCCATCCATACATGCATCCATACATGCATCCATCCATCCATACATGCATCATACATCCATACAAGCATCCATACATACATGCATCCATACATCTATACAAGCATCCATACATGCATCCATACATCCATACATGCATCCATACATACATGCATCCATACATGCATCCATCCATACATGCAAACATCCATCCATGCATCCATCCATCCATCCATCCATACATACATGCATCCATACATGCATCCATACAAGCATCCATACATGCATCCATACGTGCATCCATACATGCAAGCATCCATACATGCATCCATACGTGCATCCATACGTGCACTCATACACCCATACATGCATCCATACAAGCATACATACATACATCCATATGTGCATCCATACATGCATCCATACATGCATGCACTCATACATCCATACATACATGCATGCATCCATACATACATACATCCATACAAGCATCCATACATGCATTCATACGTGCATCAATACATGCACTCATACATCCATACATACATGCATCCATACAAGAATCCATACATACATGCATCCATACAAGCATCTATACATACAAGCATCCATACATACATGCATCCATACAAGCATCCATACACCCATACATGCATCCATACATGCATCCATACAAGCATCCATACATACAAGCATCCATACACCCATACATGCATCCATACAAGCATCCATACACCCATACATGCATCCATACACCCATACATGCATCCATACATACAAGCATCCATACACCCATACATGCATACATACATCCATATGTGCATCCATACATGCATCCATACATGCACTCATACATCCATACATGCATCCATACGTACATACATCCATACATGCATCCATACGTGAATCCATACGTGCATCAATACATGCACTCATACATCCATACATACATGCATCCATACAAGCATCCATACATACATGCATCCATACAAGCATCCATACATACATGCATCCATACATACGTGCATCCATACATACATACATACGTGCATCCATACATACATGCGTGCATCCATACATGCATCCATACATACATACGTGCATCCATACATACATACGTGCATCCATACGTGCATCCATACATACAAGCATCCATACAAGAATTCATACAAGCATCCATACATGCATCCATATATGCATTCATACATACAAGCATCCATACATCCATACAAGCATCCATACATGCATCCATATATGCATTCATACATACAAGCATCCATACAAGCATCCATACATACATCCATATGTGCATCCATACATGCACTCATATATCCATACAAGCATCCATACATACATGCATCCATACATACATGCATCCATACAAGCATCCATACATACAAGCATCCATACATACAAGCATCCATACACCCAAGCATCCATACACCCAAGCATCCATACACCCATACATGCATCCATACAAGCATACATACATTCATCCATATGTGCATCCATACATGCACTCATACATACATACATCCATACATGCATCCATACGTGCATCAATACATGCACTCGTACATCCATACATGCATCCATACATACATCCATACATACATGCATCCATACATACAAGCATCCATACATACAAGCATCCATACATACAAGCATCCATACATACAAGCATCCATACATGCATCCATACATACAAGCATCCATACATGCATCCATACATACAAGCATCCATACATACATACAAGCATCCATACAAGCATCCATACATACATGCATCCATACATGCATCCATACATACATGCATTCATACATACGTGCATCCATACGTGCATCCATACATACATACGTGCATCCATACATACAAGCATCCATACATACAAGCATCCATACAAGCATCCATATATGCATTCATACATACATGCATCCATATATGCATTCATACATACAAGCGTCCATACAAGCATCCATACATGCATCCATACAAGCATCCATACAAGCATCCATCCATGCATGCATCCATCCATCCATACAAGCATCCATACATACATGCATCCATGCATCCATACAAGCATCCATACATCCATACATGCATCCATCCATCCATACATGCATCCATCCATCCATACATACATGCATCCATCCATACATACATGCATCCATACATCCATACAAACATCCTACATGCATGCATCCATCCATACATCCATACAAGCATCCATACATACATGCATCCATACATACATGCATCCATCCATACATCCATACATACATGCATCCATCCATCCATACAAGCATCTATACATACATGCATCCATACATCCATACAAGCATCCATACATACATGCATCCATACATGCATCCATCCATCCATGCATCCATCCATCCATCCATACATACATGCATCCATCCATACATGCAAGCATCCATACATGCAAGCATCTATACAAGCATCCATACATGCATCATACATCCATACATGCATCCATACGTGCATCCATACATGCACTCATACACCCATACATGCATCCATACAAGCATCCATACATACAAGCATGCATAAAGCGACTGGCTTGTGCCTCCTGAACCCTGCTGGTGTATTTTAAAGGCTGATTCACTCTCGTTGTGTGTTTGTGGTGCTCTCTCTCTCTGTAGGAACAGTTTTCAGTGCGGTGTCATGTGTTTGAGACGACTGAACTATGACAGAAAAGACCTTGAGCGAAGACGTGAGGAGTCACAGGTTGAAGTCAAAGGTGAGCGCATGTTGGTTTTCTCTTTATTTCCCCTCTGTGTGTTTCGTGTGCGCATCCTTTAATGCTTGTGTCTGTGCAGATGTGCTGGTGTGGTCGAACGAGCGCGTGGTCAGCTGGGTTCAGGCCATCGGGTTGAAGGACTACGCCAGCAACCTTCTGGAGAGTGGTGTTCATGGAGCACTCATCGCCTTGGACGAGTCCTTCGACCACAACGCCTTGGCCCTGCTCCTGCAGATCCCTACGCAGTGCACACAGGTCAGACACACACCACTCCTCTGCGTTTGGAGTCGGACGCGATAACCTGCGGTTCAGTGAGCGAGCGACTCATCCCAACTTCAGGGCCCAGTGGATTAAAATGTTTTGGATTTGGAAAACCTATGTTTTTCCATATAGAATTGAGTCATTTGTGCCAGGTTTTCATAGCGGCACCCTGATCCAGATACAAACATATCCAGATGTGCAAATCTGAGTCTAAACGGGTCTGTATATCAGATACGGTCTGTGTAAAGTGTGTTTTTATCTGAAGAGACAGAAAACTGCACAGTAAAACACCACAAACATCCCCTTCCAGGGCTCGACGTTTACTTTTTCCTAAGGATATTTAGAAACATTTAGGAGTGCCTAAAGAGTATTAGCGGTGCAGAGAAAATATATAAATTAAATTGTATTTCCTTAATAAAGGGATACGAGGAGACGTTTACAAGCTAAATGTATTAAGCAAAATTGTAATTTATTTAAAATCTACAGCTGTTGGGGAGATTATTTTCTGCAGACATTTTTTCCTTTAATGTTTGAAAGGCTTAATAGAGTCTACTTCTACTAACGCTTAAACAAATTAAGTGCAAAATATAAATATGTACACTGCCGTTCAAAAGTTCTTGATCGGTAAGATTTTTAATGTTTTTAGAAGAAGTCTCTTCTGCTCACCAAGGCTGCATTTATTTGATTAAAAATACAACAAAAAAAGGTAATATTGTGAAATATTTCTCCAGTGTAAATCATCTGTTCTCTATGTGAATGTATAGTAAAGTGTAATTTTATTCCTGTGATCAAAGCTGAATTTATCATCATTACTCCAGTCTTCAGTGTCACATGATCCTTCACAAATCATTCTAATATGAGGATTTGATGATCAACAAACATTTATGATTATTATCAGTGTTGAAAACAGTTTGTAAAACATATTTCTCAGGATTCTTTGATGAATATAAAGTTCAAAAGAACAGCATTTATCAGAAATAGAATCTTTATAACATTATAAATGTCTTTACTGTCACTTTTGATCAGTTTAATGTGTTCTTGATGAATAAATGTATTAATTTCTTTAAATTCTTTCCCTAAAAAAATAAATTCTTACTGACCCTAAACTTTTGAACGGTGGTACAATGATGCAAAAGATTCTATTTCTGATAAATGCTGTTCTTTTGAACTTTATATTCATCAAAGAATCCTGAGAAATATGTTTTACAAACTGTTTTCAACACTGATAATAATCATAAATGTTTGTTGAGCATCAAATCCTCATATGAGAATGATTTGTGAAGGATCATGTGACACTGAAGACTGGAGTAATGATGATAAATTCAGCTTTGATCACAGGAATAAATTACACTTTACTATATATTCACATAGAGAACAGATGATTTACACTGGAGTAATATTTCACAATATTACCTTTTTTTGTGTTTTTAATAAAATAAATGCAGCCTTGGTGAGCAGAAGAGACTTCTTCTAAAAACATTAAAAATCTTACCGATCAAACACTTCTGAACGGCATTGAACTCGTTTCGCTGTAGTTGTTCTGTGCAGTCAGAGCGGTCGATACAGTAGAATCTTTGACTTGCGTTGGATGTGTTTGTCACGCTCTCCGCTGACTGTGCTGTCTGTCCTCAGGCGCGAGCGCTACTGGAGCACGAGTACGGTCACCTGATAGCCGCGGGAACAGAGAGGAGACTGGACGAGGTGAGTTGAGTCAGGTTCATCAGTCTGCCTTATCAGATCTGAGCACTTCACATCACCGCCGTTCCTCCACAGGACGACGACAAGAACTTCCGGCGCGCGCCGTCCTGGAGGAAGAAGTTTCGCCCCAAAGACGTGCGTGGGATGAGCGTGAGCGCCTCTGACACACTGCCCGCGAGCTTCAGGGTGAGCGCCAGCGACGCCTCCTCTGCCGCCCTGATGGCCAAGAAACCGCAGCTGGATGGTACGTGAGCGAGCGATTCTGCTCGTGTTGTGTGTGTGTAGCTTATGTTTGCGCATGTGTGCGTTTAACATGTTGGCGTGTGTGTGACTAATGCGTGTGTGTGGCGGCTGCAGGCGGAGTTCAGCGTCTGGACGCGGGTGCCGTCAGAACATACTCCTGCTGATCTCCACCAGGTGAGCCTTCATTACTCACATGATCCGAGCACAAGAGCGTCTGCATGATGCTACGCCTTAAGACCCCAACGCAGCCCATGCTGAACATCCCGATAAACTCACGCCGAATTCTGTTTCATCAGCGAACATCCTGACGCAGCCCACGCTGAGAGCGCCGTTTAGATGAATGTCACTGTGCTGCGCGCTCTCAATAACAGAAACAGCCGTTCAGAAAGCATCTGATCAGAACGATAGGGATATATTTGCTCCAGCTCTGAGATTCAGCTTTCCTTTCACGTTTATTTCTACAGAACTTTATACAATAGATTGCTTTAAAGCAGCAGATTTACAGTATTAAACATGAAAAACAGTGTCAGTGTCGCTTTTAATTAGAATTTAGAATCACAGCTTCAGTTTCTACTATAAATCGTCTCTCCAGTGTGTTCATGTTTCTAACAGTCGCTTGTCATTGAACAATCTTTATTTGAAGCGCCAAGTTTCTTTCTAAAGGTGATTTGCTCTATTTTGATCTCTACTGTAGACATCAGAGTGTATTTCCTATAACTATACACTTTTATCCAGTACTTCTGTGTTAATATGAATTATTATAAGACCGAAATAATTAAACTGTGTGGTTGAAAAGACTGTTTGTGAAGCTGAATCCAGATTGCGTGTTTGAATCCAGATCTCGCGTTTGTTTGAATCCAGATCGCGTCGCGTTTGTTTGAATCCAGATCGCGTCGCGTTTGTTTGAATCCAGATCGCGTCGCGTTTGTTTGAATCCAGATCTCGTGTTTGTTTGAATCCAGATTGTGTTTGAATCCAGATTGTTTGAATCCAGATCTCGTGTTTGTTTGAATCCAGATCGCGTGTTTGTTTGAATCCAGATCGCGTTTGTTTGAATCCAGATCTCGTGTTTGTTTAAATCCAGATCTCGTGTTTGAATCCAGATCACGTGTTTGTTTGAATCCAGGTCGTGTGTTTGTTTGAATCCAGGTCGTGTTTGTTTGAATCCAGATCTCGTGTTTGTTTGAATCCAGATTGTGTTTGAATCCAGATCTCGTGTTTGTTTGAATCCAGATTGTGTTTGAATCCAGATCTCGTGTTTGTTTGAATCCAGATCGCGTGTTTGTTTGAATCCAGATCGCGTTTGTTTGAATCCAGATCTCGTGTTTGTTTAAATCCAGATCTCGTGTTTGAATCCAGATTGCGTGTTTGAATCCAGATCACGTGTTTGTTTGAATCCAGGTCGTGTGTTTGTTTGAATCCAGGTCGTGTTTGTTTGAATCCAGATCTCGTGTTTGTTTGAATCCAGATTGTGTTTGAATCCAGATCTCGTGTTTGTTTGAATCCAGATTGTGTTTGAATCCAGATCTCGTGTTTGTTTGAATCCAGATCGCGTTGCGTTTGTTTGAATCCAGATCGCGTCGCGTTTGTTTGAATCCAGATCGCGTCGCGTTTGTTTGAATCCAGATCGCGTCGCGTTTGGTTGAATCCAGATCGCGTCGCGTTTGGTTGAATCCAGATCTCGCGTCGCGTTTGGTTGAATCCAGATCTCGCGTCGCGTTTGGTTGAATCCAGATCTCGCGTCGCGTTTGTTTGAATCCAGATCTCGCGTCGCGTTTGTTTGAATCCAGATCTCGCGTCGCGTTTGTTTGAATCCAGATCTCGCGTCGCGTTTGTTTGAATCCAGGTCGTGTTTGTTTGAATCCAGATCTCGTGTTTGTTTGAATCCAGATTGTGTTTGAATCCAGATCTCGTGTTTGTTTGAATCCAGATTGTGTTTGAATCCAGATCTCGTGTTTGTTTGAATCCAGATCGCGTGTTTGTTTGAATCCAGATCGCGTTTGTTTGAATCCAGATCTCGTGTTTGTTTAAATCCAGATCTCGTGTTTGAATCCAGATTGCGTGTTTGAATCCAGATCACGTGTTTGTTTGAATCCAGGTCGTGTGTTTGTTTGAATCCAGGTCGTGTTTGTTTGAATCCAGATCTCGTGTTTGTTTGAATCCAGATTGTGTTTGAATCCAGATCTCGTGTTTGTTTGAATCCAGATTGTGTTTGAATCCAGATCTCGTGTTTGTTTGAATCCAGATCGCGTTGCGTTTGTTTGAATCCAGATCGCGTCGCGTTTGTTTGAATCCAGATCGCGTCGCGTTTGTTTGAATCCAGATCGCGTCGCGTTTGGTTGAATCCAGATCGCGTCGCGTTTGGTTGAATCCAGATCTCGCGTCGCGTTTGGTTGAATCCAGATCTCGCGTCGCGTTTGGTTGAATCCAGATCTCGCGTCGCGTTTGTTTGAATCCAGATCTCGCGTCGCGTTTGTTTGAATCCAGATCTCGCGTCGCGTTTGTTTGAATCCAGATCTCGCGTCGCGTTTGTTTGAATCCAGATCTCGCGTCGCGTTTGTTTGAATCCAGATCGAGTTCGTTTGAATCTAGATCGCGTCGTGTTTGTTTGAATCCAGATCATTTGTTTGAATCTAGATCTCGCGTTTGTTTGAATCCAGATCGCCTTTGTTTGAATCCAGATCGCGTGTTTGTTTGAATCCAGATCGTGCGTTTGTTTGAATCCAGATCACGTCACGTTTGTTTGAATCCAGATCATGTCGCGTTTGTTTGAATCCAAATCACGTTTGTTTGAATCCAGATCGTGTCGCGTTTGTTTGAATCCAGATCTCGTGTTTGTTTGAATCCAGATTGCGTCGCATTTGTTTGAATCCAGATCGATCTCGCGTTTGTTTGAATCCAGATCGATCTCGCGTTTGTTTGAATCCAGATTGCATGTTTGAATCCAGATCGCGTCGCGTTTGTTTGAATCCAGATCTCGTGTTTGTTTGAATCCAGATCACGTTTGTTTGAATCCAGATCACATTTGTTTGAATCCAGATCGCGTCACGTTTGTTTGAATCCAGATCTCACGTCGTGTTTGGTTGAATCCAGATCTCGCGTTTGGTTGAATCCAGATCTCGCGTCGCGTTTGTTTGAATCCAGATCTCGCGTTTGGTTGAATCCAGATCTCGCGTTTGGTTGAATCCAGATCTCGCGTTTGGTTGAATCCAGATCTCGCGTCGCGTTTGTTTGAATCCAGATCTCGCGTTTGGTTGAATCCAGATCTCGCGTTTGGTTGAATCCAGATCTCGCGTCGCGTTTGGTTGAATCCAGATCTCGCGTCGCGTTTGGTTGAATCCAGATCTCGCGTCGCGTTTGGTTGAATCCAGATCTCGCGTCGCGTTTGGTTTGAATCCAGATCTCGCGTCGCGTTTGTTTGAATCCAGATCTCGCGTCGCGTTTGTTTGAATCCAGATCTCGCGTCGCGTTTGTTTGAATCCAGATCTCGCGTCGCGTTTGTTTGAATCCAGATCGAGTTCGTTTGAATCTAGATCGCGTCGTGTTTGTTTGAATCCAGATCATTTGTTTGAATCTAGATCTCGCGTTTGTTTGAATCCAGATCGCCTTTGTTTGAATCCAGATCGCGTGTTTGTTTGAATCCAGATCGTGCGTTTGTTTGAATCCAGATCACGTCACGTTTGTTTGAATCCAGATCACGTCGCGTTTGTTTGAATCCAAATCACGTTTGTTTGAATCCAAATCACGTTTGTTTGAATCCAGATCGTGTCGCGTTTGTTTGAATCCAGATCTCGTGTTTGTTTGAATCCAGATTGCGTCGCATTTGTTTGAATCCAGATCGATCTCACGTTTGTTTGAATCCAGATCGATCTCGCGTTTGTTTGAATCCAGATTGCATGTTTGAATCCAGATCGCGTCGCGTTTGTTTGAATCCAGATCTCGTGTTTGTTTGAATCCAGATCACGTTTGTTTGAATCCAGATCACATTTGTTTGAATCCAGATCGCGTCACGTTTGTTTGAATCCAGATCTCACGTCGCGTTTGGTTGAATCCAGATCTCGCGTTTGGTTGAATCCAGATCTCGCGTCGCGTTTGTTTGAATCCAGATCTCGCGTTTGGTTGAATCCAGATCTCGCGTTTGGTTGAATCCAGATCTCGCGTTTGGTTGAATCCAGATCTCGCGTCGCGTTTGGTTGAATCCAGATCTCGCGTCGCGTTTGGTTGAATCCAGATCTCGCGTTTGGTTGAATCCAGATCTCGCGTTTGGTTGAATCCAGATCTCGCGTTTGGTTGAATCCAGATCTCGCGTTTGGTTGAATCCAGATCTCGCGTCGCGTTTGGTTGAATCCAGATCTCGCGTCGCGTTTGGTTGAATCCAGATCTCGCGTCGCGTTTGTTTGAATCCAGATCGAGTTTGTTTGAATCTAGATCGCGTCGTGTTTGTTTCAATCCAGATCGCGTCGCGTTTGTTTGAATCCAGATCGCGTCGCGTTTGTTTGAATCCAGATCGCGTCACGTTTGTTTGAATCCAGATCGCGTCGCGTTTGGTTGAATCCAGATCTCGCGTCTCGTTTGGTTGAATCCAGATCTCGCGTCGCGTTTGGTTGAATCCAGATCTCGCGTCGCGTTTGGTTGAATCCAGATCTCGCGTTTGGTTGAATCCAGATCTCGCGTCTCGTTTGGTTGAATCCAGATCTCGCGTCGCGTTTGGTTGAATCCAGATCTCGCGTCGCGTTTGGTTGAATCCAGATCTCGCGTTTGGTTGAATCCAGATCTCGCGTCGCGTTTGTTTGAATCTAGATCTCGCGTCGCGTTTGTTTGAATCCAGATCTCGCGTCGCGTTTGTTTGAATCCAGATCTCGCGTCGCGTTTGTTTGAATCCAGATCGAGTTCGTTTGAATCTAGATCGCGTCGTGTTTGTTTGAATCCAGATCATTTGTTTGAATCCAGATCTCGCGTTTGTTTGAATCCAGATCGCGTGTTTGTTTGAATCCAGATCGTGCGTTTGTTTGAATCCAGATCACGTCACGTTTGTTTGAATCCAGATCGCGTCGTGTTTTTTTTAATCCAGATCGCGTCGCGTTTGTTTGAATCCAGATCGCGTCGCGTTTGTTTGAATCCAGATCTCGCGTCGCGTTTGGTTGAATCCAGATCGCGTCGCGTTTGTTTGAATCCAGATCTCGCGTCGCGTTTGGTTGAATCCAGATCTCGCGTCGCGTTTGGTTGAATCCAGATCTCGCGTCGCGTTTGGTTGAATCCAGATCTCGCGTCGCGTTTGGTTGAATCCAGATCTCGCGTCGCGTTTGGTTGAATCCAGATCTCGCGTCGCGTTTGGTTGAATCCAGATCTCGCGTCGCGTTTGTTTGAATCCAGATCTCGCGTCGCGTTTGTTTGAATCCAGATCTCGCGTCGCGTTTGTTTGAATCCAGATCGAGTTCGTTTGAATCTAGATCGCGTCGTGTTTGTTTGAATCCAGATCATTTGTTTGAATCTAGATCTCGCGTTTGTTTGAATCCAGATCGCCTTTGTTTGAATCCAGATCGCGTGTTTGTTTGAATCCAGATCGCGCGTTTGTTTGAATCCAGATCACGTCACGTTTGTTTGAATCCAGATCATGTCGCGTTTGTTTGAATCCAAATCACGTTTGTTTGAATCCAGATCGTGTCGCGTTTGAATCCAGATCTCGTGTTTGTTTGAATCCAGATTGCGTCGCATTTGTTTGAATCCAGATCGATCTCGCGTTTGTTTGAATCCAGATCGATCTCGCGTTTGTTTGAATCCAGATTGCATGTTTGAATCCAGATCGCGTCGCGTTTGTTTGAATCCAGATCTCGTGTTTGTTTGAATCCAGATCACGTTTGTTTGAATCCAGATCACATTTGTTTGAATCCAGATCGCGTCACGTTTGTTTGAATCCAGATCTCACGTCGTGTTTGGTTGAATCCAGATCTCGCGTTTGGTTGAATCCAGATCTCGCGTCGCGTTTGTTTGAATCCAGATCTCGCGTTTGGTTGAATCCAGATCTCGCGTTTGGTTGAATCCAGATCTCGCGTCGCGTTTGTTTGAATCCAGATCTCGCGTTTGGTTGAATCCAGATCTCGCGTTTGGTTGAATCCAGATCTCGCGTCGCGTTTGGTTGAATCCAGATCTCGCGTCGCGTTTGGTTGAATCCAGATCTCGCGTCGCGTTTGGTTGAATCCAGATCTCGCGTCGCGTTTGTTTGAATCCAGATCTCGCGTCGCGTTTGTTTGAATCCAGATCTCGCGTCGCGTTTGTTTGAATCCAGATCTCGCGTCGCGTTTGTTTGAATCCAGATCGAGTTCGTTTGAATCTAGATCGCGTCGTGTTTGTTTGAATCCAGATCATTTGTTTGAATCTAGATCTCGCGTTTGTTTGAATCCAGATCGCCTTTGTTTGAATCCAGATCGCGTGTTTGTTTGAATCCAGATCGTGCGTTTGTTTGAATCCAGATCACGTCACGTTTGTTTGAATCCAGATCACGTCGCGTTTGTTTGAATCCAAATCACGTTTGTTTGAATCCAAATCACGTTTGTTTGAATCCAGATCGTGTCGCGTTTGTTTGAATCCAGATCTCGTGTTTGTTTGAATCCAGATTGCGTCGCATTTGTTTGAATCCAGATCGATCTCACGTTTGTTTGAATCCAGATCGATCTCGCGTTTGTTTGAATCCAGATTGCATGTTTGAATCCAGATCGCGTCGCGTTTGTTTGAATCCAGATCTCGTGTTTGTTTGAATCCAGATCACGTTTGTTTGAATCCAGATCACATTTGTTTGAATCCAGATCGCGTCACGTTTGTTTGAATCCAGATCTCACGTCGCGTTTGGTTGAATCCAGATCTCGCGTTTGGTTGAATCCAGATCTCGCGTCGCGTTTGTTTGAATCCAGATCTCGCGTTTGGTTGAATCCAGATCTCGCGTTTGGTTGAATCCAGATCTCGCGTCGCGTTTGGTTGAATCCAGATCTCGCGTCGCGTTTGGTTGAATCCAGATCTCGCGTTTGGTTGAATCCAGATCTCGCGTTTGGTTGAATCCAGATCTCGCGTTTGGTTGAATCCAGATCTCGCGTTTGGTTGAATCCAGATCTCGCGTCGCGTTTGGTTGAATCCAGATCTCGCGTCGCGTTTGGTTGAATCCAGATCTCGCGTCGCGTTTGTTTGAATCCAGATCGAGTTTGTTTGAATCTAGATCGCGTCGTGTTTGTTTCAATCCAGATCGCGTCGCGTTTGTTTGAATCCAGATCGCGTCGCGTTTGTTTGAATCCAGATCGCGTCACGTTTGTTTGAATCCAGATCGCGTCGCGTTTGGTTGAATCCAGATCTCGCGTCTCGTTTGGTTGAATCCAGATCTCGCGTCGCGTTTGGTTGAATCCAGATCTCGCGTCGCGTTTGGTTGAATCCAGATCTCGCGTTTGGTTGAATCCAGATCTCGCGTCTCGTTTGGTTGAATCCAGATCTCGCGTCGCGTTTGGTTGAATCCAGATCTCGCGTCGCGTTTGGTTGAATCCAGATCTCGCGTTTGGTTGAATCCAGATCTCGCGTCGCGTTTGTTTGAATCTAGATCTCGCGTCGCGTTTGTTTGAATCCAGATCTCGCGTCGCGTTTGTTTGAATCCAGATCTCGCGTCGCGTTTGTTTGAATCCAGATCGAGTTCGTTTGAATCTAGATCGCGTCGTGTTTGTTTGAATCCAGATCATTTGTTTGAATCCAGATCTCGCGTTTGTTTGAATCCAGATCGCGTGTTTGTTTGAATCCAGATCGTGCGTTTGTTTGAATCCAGATCACGTCACGTTTGTTTGAATCCAGATCGCGTCGTGTTTTTTTTAATCCAGATCGCGTCGCGTTTGTTTGAATCCAGATCGCGTCGCGTTTGTTTGAATCCAGATCGCGTCGCGTTTGTTTGAATCCAGATCTCGCGTCGCGTTTGGTTGAATCCAGATCGCGTCGCGTTTGTTTGAATCCAGATCTCGCGTCGCGTTTGGTTGAATCCAGATCTCGCGTCGCGTTTGGTTGAATCCAGATCTCGCGTCGCGTTTGGTTGAATCCAGATCTCGCGTCGCGTTTGGTTGAATCCAGATCTCGCGTCGCGTTTGTTTGAATCCAGATCGAGTTCGTTTGAATCTAGATCGCGTCGTGTTTGTTTGAATCCAGATCATTTGTTTGAATCCAGATCTCGCGTTTGTTTGAATCCAGATCGCCTTTGTTTGAATCCAGATCGCGTGTTTGTTTGAATCCAGATTGTGCGTTTGTTTGAATCCAGATCACGTCACGTTTGTTTGAATCCAGATCATGTCGCGTTTGTTTGAATCCAAATCACGTTTGTTTGAATCCAAATCACGTTTGTTTGAATCCAGATCGTGTCGCGTTTGTTTGAATCCAGATCTCGTGTTTGTTTGAATCCAGATTGCGTCGCATTTGTTTGAATCCAGATCGCGTCACGTTTGTTTGAATCCAGATCTCACGTCGCGTTTGGTTGAATCCAGATCTCGCGTTTGGTTGAATCCAGATCTCGCGTCGCGTTTGGTTGAATCCAGATCTCGCGTCGCGTTTGTTTGAATCCAGATCGAGTTCGTTTGAATCTAGATCGCGTCGTGTTTGTTTGAATCCAGATCATTTGTTTGAATCCAGATCTCGCGTTTGTTTGAATCCAGATCGCCTTTGTTTGAATCCAGATCGCGTGTTTGTTTGAATCCAGATCGTGCGTTTGTTTGAATCCAGATCGATCTCGCGTTTGTTTGAATCCAAATCACGTTTGTTTGAATCCAGATCGTGTCGCGTTTGTTTGAATCCAGATCTCGTGTTTGTTTGAATCCAGATTGCGTCGCATTTGTTTGAATCCAGATCGATCTCGCGTTTGTTTGAATCCAGATCGATCTCGCGTTTGTTTGAATCCAGATTGCATGTTTGAATCCAGATCGCGTCGCGTTTGTTTGAATCCAGATCTCGTGTTTGTTTGAATCCAGATCACGTCGCGTTTGTTTGAATCCAGATCACGTTTGTTTGAATCCAGATCACATTTGTTTGAATCCAGATCGCGTCACGTTTGTTTGAATCCAGATCTCACGTCGCGTTTGGTTGAATCCAGATCTCGCGTTTGGTTGAATCCAGATCTCGCGTCGCGTTTGGTTGAATCCAGATCTCGCGTCGCGTTTGTTTGAATCCAGATCGAGTTCGTTTGAATCTAGATCGCGTCGTGTTTGTTTGAATCCAGATCATTTGTTTGAATCCAGATCTCGCGTTTGTTTGAATCCAGATCGCCTTTGTTTGAATCCAGATCGCGTGTTTGTTTGAATCCAGATCGTGCGTTTGTTTGAATCCAGATCACGTCACGTTTGTTTGAATCCAGATCATGTCGCGTTTGTTTGAATCCAAATCACGTTTGTTTGAATCCAAATCACGTTTGTTTGAATCCAGATCGTGTCGCGTTTGTTTGAATCCAGATCTCGTGTTTGTTTGAATCCAGATTGCGTCGCATTTGTTTGAATCCAGATCGATCTCGCGTTTGTTTGAATCCAGATCGATCTCGCGTTTGTTTGAATCCAGATTGCATGTTTGAATCCAGATCGCGTCGCGTTTGTTTGAATCCAGATCTCGTGTTTGTTTGAATCCAGATCACGTCGCGTTTGTTTGAATCCAGATCACGTTTGTTTGAATCCAGATCACATTTGTTTGAATCCAGATCGCGTCACGTTTGTTTGAATCCAGATCTCACGTCGCGTTTGGTTGAATCCAGATCTCGCGTTTGGTTGAATCCAGATCTCGCGTCGCGTTTGTTTGAATCCAGATCTCGTGTTTGGTTGAATCCAGATCTCGCGTTTGGTTGAATCCAGATCTCGCGTTTGGTTGAATCCAGATCTCGCGTCGCGTTTGGTTGAATCCAGATCTCGCGTTTGGTTGAATCCAGATCTCGCGTCGCGTTTGGTTGAATCCAGATCTCGCGTTTGGTTGAATCCAGATCTCGCGTCGCGTTTGGTTGAATCCAGATCTCGCGTCGCGTTTGGTTGAATCCAGATCTCGCGTCGCGTTTGTTTGAATCCAGATCGAGTTTGTTTGAATCTAGATCGCGTCGTGTTTGTTTCAATCCAGATCACGTCGCGTTTGTTTGAATCCAGATTGCGTCGCTTTTGTTTGAATCCAGATCTCGTGTTTGTTTGAATCCAGATCGCGTCGCATTTGTTTGAATCCAGATTGATCTCACGTTGTTTGACTCCAGATCGCGTCACGTTTGTTTGAATCCAGATCGATCTCGCGTTTGTTTGAATCCAGATCGATCTCGCGTTTGTTTGAATTCAGATCGATCTCGCGTTTGTTTGAATTCAGATCGATCTCGCGTTTGTTTGAATCCAGATCGATCTCGCGTTTGTTTGAATCCAGATCGATCTCGCGTTTGTTTGAATCCAGATCGATCTCACGTTTGTTTGAATCCAGATCGATCTCACGTTTGTTTGAATCCAGATCGATCTCACGTTTGTTTGAATCCAGATCGCGCGCGTGTTTGAATCCAGATCGCGCGCGTGTTTGAGTCCGGATCGCGCGCGTTATTACTAATACTATTTCTAGAGATGTGCATGAATACTCTAAAGTGACATCAATGATCGATAATGGAAATAATGATCGATTTTATGTGACATGACTTTGATGAATTTAGAATTCAATAATAATTCAGAATCTACAAAAATAAATAGGGCCCGCCTTTTTTATTAATTCATCACAAATGAGCACATTGACAAGAACCGCCATACTATCAGATGACCCCATTAAAGCCTTATTTGAGATTCGTCAAAAATTCAGTCCAGTCAGCTTTATTTCTCTTGCGCTTTGTACAGTTCAGATCGTTTCACAGTGATAAACAATAACAGAATCAGTGATCAAACTTCATCAGATATGAGAAACTCTGCTGTAAACCAGCTCTAGATAGACAATAGAGTCATTATTCAGATCAATCTAGTTCAATATCCGCTATGAAGAATTACAAAATTCTTAGACTTTATCTTTAGTTTCTTAATATCTTTAAGATGTTTCATTCTTGCTGCATTTCCTGTCCGGGTCTGTTTGCCTGTTCATGTGTTCATGTGCTGGGTTTCCTGTGATGATGATGAAGATGAAGATGATGATGATGTCGTTTCTTCCTCAGGTGACGCAGCTGAAGAGCGTGAGTCCCGTCAGGCTGGAGTTCCACTGCATTCCTTCGGGTTGTTCCCCGTCACAGACCCGTGATCACAGACTCTCGTCCCGCGGGTTTATACTCTATTTATTCCTCCAGAGGGACGCCTCACTAATCCAGTGTTTCATATCAACTTCTGCTTGATTTATTTCGTCACTTTTAATCCACGCGTCCTAATCCAGTTCAACTCTTCTAGATGTAATTTATGTATCACGAGTCCAGAGTTTGTACATTTACGTCTGTAGGCATAATCTCATTTTTATCATATTTTTATCGTATCGGCTACTTATTGATTTTGTTTTAATTCTTCAAGCTAAAAGTACTGTGTGTGTTTGATCTTAACTCTCTTAATCTTCTTTTTTCTCCCTGATTCTGAGAAAGCGCCCGCGTCAGTGGCATTGTGTGAATATCGGGGTCGGTACGTGTTTTATATCCTGATACCAAAATCAGACCCTTGGATAAGCCATACTTTGTAATAATTATGAGGGCTATTTTGAATCTTTCTACAGATGATATTGATGCCAGGATTCTCTCGCATCTCTTTGGCTCAAAGTCACTGTTTATCCATTCCCTTTGTATTGTGTGTGAGTGAGTGAGAGTGTGTGTGTGTGAGAGTGAGAGTGAGAGTGAGAGTGTGTGTGTGTGAGAGTGAGAGCGTGAGAGTGTGTGAGAGTGAGAGCGTGAGAGTGTGTGAGAGTGAGAGCTTGTGTGAGAGCGAGAGCTTGTGTGAGAGCTTGTGTGAGAGCGTGCGAGTGTGTGTCTGTGTGTGTGTGATTCTCAGACGGACCAATCCTCCAGTGGCCTCTCTCTCTCTCTCTCTCTCTGTCTCTCTGTCTGTCTCTCTCTCTCTCTCTCTCTCTCTCTCTCTCTCTCTCTGTCTCTCTGTCTCTCTCTCTCTCTCTCTCTCTCTCTGTCTCTCTGTCTGTCTCTCTCTCTCTCTCTCTCTCTGTCTCTCTCTCTCTCTGTCTCTCTCTCTCTCTCTCTCTCTGTCTCTCTCTCTCCGCTCTAACCCTGCGATTCTCTCCACTGTAATCAAGCCTTACATTTGTAGCCCAATCCTTTTGTTTTCAGGGTTTTTGCCCGTTTTGATATCGTATGTATCAGCCTTTATGTAGGAACTGTCATTTTTGGATGATATCAAAGGCAATGGCTGGAATCATATCCCAGTCTTCTTGGTTTTGTAATTTTACATTCTTTAGTCACTTGTGTACAATTAAAGTCATGTTACTATCTTTTTATTGTCTTTTATTTAAATAAATCTTCTGGTCCTGTAATAGAATAATGTACAGTCTAAGTACTTATGAACTATTTTTATCACAGTATTATTTATTTCTTTCATTTCAATAAAATACTGAAACTGAAACTTATTTTCCACTGCCAATAAAAATAAGTCTTTATGAACAGATGATTTTTCCTGAATCTTGTCTTTTGTTTTATCAAAATCTTCAGATCTGAGTCGTCTCAGGTTACCGCTGGTGTTCCCCTCGGGCCCTCGTTTATTTATTTACTGCCCCTTGGACATATTTTCAGGAAGTACTGTATTAATTTCCACTGCTATACTGACTTCAGATTTATATTCCTGCCCTCAGATCGTCTTCATCCATCTCTTTATTCTTCCCACTGAACACTATGGCCTCCAGGGCGTCAGATACACTATATTGCCAAAAGTATTGGGACGCCCCTCCAAATCACTGAGTTCAGGTGTTCAATCACTTCATGGCCACAGGTGTATAAATCAAGCACTAGGCATGGAGACGCTTCTACAAACATTTGTGAAAGAATGGGTCGCTCTCAGGAGCTCAGTGAACTCAAGCGTGGTACCGTGATAGGTTGCCACCTGTGCAATAAGTCCATTCCTGACATTTCCTCACTACTAAATATTCCACGCTCAACTGTTAGTGGGATTATAACAAAGTGGAAGCAATTGGGAACAACAGCAACTCAGCCACGAAGTGGTAGGCCACGTAAAATCACAGAGCGGGGTCAGCGCATGCTGAGGGTCACAGTGCACAGAAGTCACCAACTTTCTGCAGAGTCAATAGCTACAGACCTCCAAACTTCTGTGGCCTTCAGATGAGCTCAAGAACAGTGTGTAGAGAGCTTCATGGAATGGGTTTCCATGGCCGAGCAGCTCATCCAAGCCTTACATCACCAAGTGCAATGCAAAGCGTGGGATGCAGTGGGGTAAAGCACGCCGCCACTGGACTCTAGAGCAGTGAGACGTGTTCTCTGGAGTGACCAATCACGCTTCTCTGTCTGCCAATCCCATGGACGAGTCTGGGTTTGGCGGTTCCCAGGAGAACGGGACTTGCCTGACTGCATTGTGCCAAGTGTAAAGTTTGGTGGAGGGGGGATTATGGGGTGGGGTTGTTTTTCAGGGGTTGGGCTTGGACCCTTAGTTCCAGTGAAAGGAACTCTTAATGCTTCAGCATACCAAGACATTTTGGACAATTTCATGCTCTTAACTTTGTGGGAACAGTTTGGGAATGGCCCCTTCCTGTCCCAACATGACTGCGCACCAGTGCACAAAGCGTCGGTCCATAAAGACATGGATGAGCGAGTTTGGTGTGGAGGAACTTGACTGGCCTGCACAGAGTCCTGACCTCAACCCGATAGAACACCTTTGGGATGAATTAGAGCGGAGACTGCGAGCCAGGCCTTCTCGTCCAACATCAGTGCCTGACCCCTCAAATGCGCTTCTAGAAGAATGGTCAAATATTCCCATAAACACACTCCTAAACCTTGTGGAAAGCCTTCCCTGAAGAGTTGAAGCTGTTAGAGCTGCAAAGGGTGGGCCAACTCCATATTAAACCCTACGGATTAAGAATGGGATGGCATTAAAGTTCATGTGCATGTAAAGGCAGGCGTCCCAAAACTTTTGGCAATATAGTGTAGTTGTGAACAGAGACCGTCTTCAAACTTTTAAATCTCATCCTAACTCATTTAAACAGACTTATTTATGATTGCACATGTATTGAGCAATATCTTATTCTTTAGTGTCTAGTGTATATTATAATATGCTCTGTCTGTTGTTGTTATACTGATGTTTTTAGGAAGATTTCCAAGGTGACCTTGATTGTCATGAAAGGCGTCTATAAATAAAATTATTTCTGCCCACTGGTTCATTTGATGCACAGTGCTAAAATATGATAAATTATCATTCTAATAATTAATAAACAAAGAGCTGCTCTGAAAAGACTCAAATAATACGAGTTATGTCCAGTCTGACTCACTTAATATAATCTCCAGATGATACAAAAGAGAAGATCTATAGAAGAGAATCTGTTCTAACACACACTCACATCACACAACACATATATTCTCCAAATGCGTGTTATAGATCTTATTGTGAATGATGCGTCCATATGTTTATTTTTTTGTTTATTTTTTTTCCATTTTTGGAATCAAAATCTTCCAGTGAAAACATCAAGTACATCCTCAATCACTCACAATCTACTCATGAAAACGAACTGGTGGGAAATGAAGCTTGTCCTATTTCATTCATAAATTGCAAGACAAATAATGTGTTTGGAGAAGAAATCGATGTGTTTTGTTGTGAATGAGGAGCTTCAGACTGAGAACAGAAGATCCAAACACTGATTTCCAACAACTTCTGTTCCATGAATATATTTGATCAAAATCAAATTCAGATGAAACTATCATGAAAATAATACATTTATCCTGATATTAAACACTATTGCAGTTGTTCCAGGCTCATTTATCATCCTGACATGAGGTATAAATCATGAGTATTATTGTTAGCCAGTTCATCACACTGAGCTTTGAGCTCTTTAATAACCAGATTCATTTTCATCAGATATATGATCAGTATGTAAGCCTTCATCTTATTCCTCTTGATTATGCACCATTTAAACTCACTTTCTATTAAAACTGAAAACATGAAGATGACATGAGAGTGAGAGCAAATGGACAGAGAGAAGTTATTTGACCTCACCTGATGATGATTGATTGATTGATTAATCTGATTACAGATAAACTGGAGCATCAGTAGTTCTGTTCTCTGATCAGACCCACAGCGGCCATGAACACACACATCAGGTGAATATTGGGCTCAGGTATTAATCAGAACTTCAGTTTCCATTTCAGTGAAGTTTGCAGTTCTGCATCATTTCATCATCAGTCTGTGTTTAGATCATAGACTGTAAAAAATATGGACGACGCGTCTTCACTGCCTTCCACTGAAGAAAAGTGAAGCCGCCAACGTCTGAATATGGCGCTGACATCTTGCGCGGATTTGGGACCAGAGTCTGCGCAGTAGAGGGCAGGAAGTAGAGCCGCGATATCAAAAGCCCGCCCACACTCTCGCAGATGCAGAACAATTCATTATGTCGGTGTGAAATAAATAGTTATGGAAATGTAGAAATTAAAGCTAAAGCTCCAATCTCCTCCCAAAAATCCCGAAGAAAGTCTGTTAGTGCCTCAGTGACAACTTCACTCAGAGAAGCTGTCAATCACAGCTGTCAATCACAGCTGTCAATCATGACGTCACCCCCCCAAACTTATTTAAAAAACGAACACTTGAAATGAAATCAGCGTGATAAAAAAACTGCCTAAAATGACAGAAGCCATCTTTGGGGAAAAATTATCTGAAGTGTAATTTGATTTAGTTTGTCTCGCATCCATTAGAATAGATGGAGGGGTGGAGGTTATGAGCTATACTGGGACCAGCCGCCTGGGGGCGATCGAGACGCGTCGGCTTCAGTTTTTAACACGAGTGCGGCAGGCTTGGTTTAGATGCAGTGAACGGCTATAATGCTTTACAGCTGTAATTCAGTTCAGAGCTCAAATATTCTTTTTTTTTTAATGGAATATTGCAGTGTTTATTGTAAATGATTTATCGGTGCACGTCATTATTGTTTTAATAATCTTGAATCAGAATAACTTCATCTCTTCTGTTCTCTGATGATGAGGGCGGGGCAACCTGTCACCTACATTTGTTCTTGTTCGAAAAGCCTGATATATGGCACAATAGAGAAGGAAAGACCAGCGCAACTTCATGTCATTTCACTTTAAATGACACTGTTTGCAACACCCATCCACCTCCCTCCATCCAGTGTCTTCTTCACTGACTTTTATTGTAATGCACTAACAGAAACCATCTATAGAACATGTTTTGTGTGTGTGTCCAGGTCGGGCCTCCTCCAGACTCTCCTGTGCGCATGCGTGCTGTGTCTCGTGGGTGTGTTTGTCCTGTCAGGTGGCCCCGGCGAGGTCCTGCTGTGTTATTACTGCCCCCTGCAGGCCCGAGGCGGCCGCTGCACCAACATGACCACGGAGTGCGGCCCGCTCGAGCGCTGCTTCACCGGCTGGCGGCGCTACGGCCCGGTGTCGGTGCTGGCGGCCCAGGGCTGCGCGTCCCCGGAGCTATGCGGCTCCAATCAGACAATCACACTCATGGGCTCCGACTATGAGATCAGCTACACGTGCTGCTCTCGCGAGCGCTGCAATGACGCCCGCGCGCCGGGTAACCGTCTCCAGCAGCTGCTCGGAGTTACCGTCGGCCCGGCGCGCGCCACCACAGCTGAGCGACTGACGCGCGCGACACCCTGACCATACAGCCACAGAGTGTGTGTTACTGAGCGCGTGACACGAGCAAATGTCGCGTGCACGTGATGGCTTGTATTAATAACATGACGATTTTATTAATACCGGAAAGGCTGAAACGGACTGCCATCTACAGTATGAGCTGGTTTACAGTCAGGGAACTGATGAACCAAATAAAGCGTGTTTGAGTCTATCACTCAATGTCTTGGGTTTAATGGTAAACCATTACTGGTTATGTCTGGTTAGTGGTTCAGATGGATGCTGAAACTACACCTTTATGTGGAATATTTGGGAATATATTTGTTGTTCCCATCTGTCTGCTTTCTCCGGTAGGAAATGAATGGTGTAACTCTGTTTTGCACTAATTCTATTCGTTCTGATTAAAATATCCAGAAACCACTAGAACAGTGTTATATATTTTGTTGACTTGTGTACATTATGTTTCCAAGAATGTTTAAATCCAGAGAAATCATCAATTTTAACCAGGACACGGACCGTGTGACATCATACCCGCGTTACGGTTTTATTTTCATTCGGGATCATTCATGGACAGAAACTAATCATTGTTCTCCAGCTCAACACAGTTAGTCTTATTGTTTAAATCTGGTGTTCTTGATTTACCGCGAGTACCATGTTTTACCACGCCTAATATGATCTCGCTCACTGCAGTGTGAACAAGTGTCTCATAGTAGCGCCGAGCGAATGCACAGAGTAGCATTATAACATCACTTTAACACACTCAAATGTGTGTGATCTGGTAAAACAGCGCTGCGTTCCCCCACACACACACGAGCGGAAGAAGCGGAAGCGCTCGCCTGACAGAATAAAAGCTCCGCCCAATCAAGAGTCAAGACATGCCTTTGTTCTGAGTAAGAGACGAAAAATTACATATTGTGCCTTTAACTTTTTAAAGTTAATGTAATGTTAATCAAATTTACTCATTTCTATAGCAGTGTCCATCTTTAGTTAGGTAAGTGGGTAACCATAATCTGGGTCAGAAAATGATTTATGCAAAAATTAAACGTGTAAAATATGGGATATCAATTTTAAAGACTGCATGTTCATTACTTTCACAACTGTCACTTTTGCACTGACCAATTTCATCAAGCCGATCTCATGAGAAGATCTGAGTGATCTAACCTAACTCTAAAAGAACCGAATGAGCCGGTTCAACCAGCTGTCGAAGTTTGCCGAGGATTACAGAGGATTCTGAAGAGTGAGTTGGCGACGCAATACTAATTTATTCTTTCTACATGGCTACTTTATGTAACATATCCACGTTTATGCTTATGCATGTCTGTAATGTGTGCTGTAGCCTATGTGCTAAACTTTAGGAATCTTATCCAAGATGTAGGCTAATCAATATTGGTCAATCATATCCGACATAAAGGATCTGCGAATGAAACTGTGACCACACAAACACCATTAACTTCAGTGAATGCACTCACGCAAATAACTTTATTCGAATGTTTGCTTGACATGACACTGAGTTGTTTGAAAAGAAATGCATAGTGACATCATTGCATGATGATGTTAGGAACCTATGAATCGGCTTTTTGATCCGGTTCATTGAGCCGAGCTGTCCGAAAAGATCCGGTTCATTGAGCCGAGCTGTCCGAAAAGATCCAGTTCATTGAGCCGAGCTGTCCGAAAAGATCCGGTTCATTGAGCCGAGCTGTCCGAAAAGATCCAGTTCATTGAGCCGAGCTGTCCGAAAAGATCCGGTTCATTGAGCCGAGCTGTCCGAAAAGATCCAGTTCGCAGAAATGAATCGGAGTTTGCATCACTAGTGTTTAATGACTGCTCATCCGGACGGCCGGTAATATATGATGTCAAAAGGAGTCATCAACTGATAGTCTGATACAGATCCGGTTACTTTGGTGCCACTAATATGGATATGAGAACCAATGTCAGTTACATAATTCAGTTGTAGCTGAATACAGACATGATTTCATTGTGATGAGCTGAGATGTTCTGGAGATGCTCGTGCACAGCATCATCACGTGAGCTGATTGAGCTGATTGGTTCTGTGCAGTGATTAGGGTAATTAGGGTAACAGCTCACACCTGCGTTATGGAGTGTATTTAACACACATGCACGCGCTCTGGTTTGAAGAGCTGATTGCACAGGTGTGTGTTTCTGGGACAGAATGCAGTCTAAAGCTAGTCTTCCGTGGATCTCCAGTCTAGTGTTGCTGGTGGTGTGTCTTCAGCCTGGCGTGCTCTGTGAGAACCTCATGTGTTACTTCTGTGGTCCGACGTCTCTCAACAGGACCTGTAAGCACGTGCTGTCCGAGTGTCTGACGCAGGAGCTGTGCTTCACCGGCGACGGCCGCTTCGGGCGCGCGCCCCTGCTCCTCTCCAAGGGCTGCATGGCCAGGAGCGACTGCGCGCGACCCAAGAGCGCTGTGTTCCGCGGGAACAACGTCACCTTCACGTACTCGTGCTGCGGCCGCAACTACTGTAACTCGAGCCCGCGCAGCGCGCTCACGGTGACTGCTATTGCTGTGAGTGTGTTTGCTGTGAGCTGGACCGGACTGCGATGATCTTTCAGAGACATTTTGGTGAAACACAGCACTCATCTGCTACTGAGACTTATAAAGCTGTGTGAAAGTCTTTTAATAAGTCTTTTTAACTGAGCCTCATTAAATGTGTTGATCTTAAATGCTGTCCTCTGTTTTAGGGCGTCTCATTGCTTGTTTCCCTCTAGTGCTCACCTCATGTGGACTCCATGAGGGTCACTTCTACACTTTGTGTCCCCATGAGACAATACTGCATATTTTAGTGTTAATCAACTTTCATGCCACATGGTTTTAAATAAGAGTAAAATTTCACCCTTTAAAAATTAGGTTAATTTTTACAGATACTGTTTGTGTTAAATTTACATGTGTCCTGTCTCAAGCTATTGTCAAATCTGTCATGTTTCCAAAAAACTAAACATGTAGTATTATATTGCTGGTTCCTTTTCTAGCTATATATAATTAAAAAAAAATGCTAGAAAAGGAACCGGCCCCCAGGTGTGTCCAACATCGAATCTGGCCCCCTTTGAAAAACGTTTGGACACCCCTGGTCTAAAGTCAACAATTCATCTCTTTTGTCTTGTTGACATTCAAGGAGAGTGTAGTATATGCGTGTTCATATAGGCTATTGAAGTAATTACATATGTTTATTGATGCTATTACAGCAACGTCCCGCTAGAGGACAGTGTTATAAAGCTTAAGTTGACTAATGGTTACTCTCTGTGTGTTTGTGCTGCATTAAATGACGACTAAACAGTCACGGTGCTCTCGTCTCATGCTTTGAGTAAAGAAAACATGACAGAGATTATTGTAGACAGTTTTTCAATTAGTGTCTGTGGGATGATTGTGTTAAATGCTGAGCTAAAGTCAGCGAACAGCATTCTAACGTATGAGTCTGTTCTCCCGATGTGTGCATCGGTTGTGTTGGAATGCATATTGTGTGGATGGAATGAGTGCTTTGAGGTGAGCCATGGCCAGTTTTTCAAAGCACTTCATGATCACAGGGTGTGTGAAACAGGGCGAGAGTCATTTAGGCATGACACTGAGGACTTCTTAGGCACTGGTGTGATGGAGGTGGTTTTGAAGCACACCGGGACGACCGCCTGCTCAATGTTAAAAATGTCCGTAAAAACATCTGCCAGTTGGTAGGCACGTTCCTTAAACACGGCTTTGGATGCCGCCTGGTCCGCCAGCTTTGAGGAGGGTCCTCCTAACATCACTCGTAGAAACAGACAGCACATGGTCACCTGGAGGGGTGGATTTCTCCACTTCCCTTGGGTTAGTTGCTTCGAATCGTGCGTAGAACGCATTCCGTGTGTCTGGTAAAGATGTTTCATTCGCAGAGGCAGAGTAGTTTTCAGCCTGTAGTCATTAGCCGCGTTTTCATTACCCTGCAAATTGAAAATACGCCCAATGGAAACACGTTTGATAGTCCCTTTTGAACATTCTGTTGACTATAAGTAACTTTGCAACTACATGTCAACTAACTCTCAGAGTATTAGTAAACTCTCTGCTTTATATCTGCTAACTCTTTATTGTGATGCTCCTCCAACAGACATTCTACTAACTATAAGTAACTTTGCATCTACATGTCAACTTATTCTAACCCTACCAGTCTACTAAAACTCTACTAACACTCTAATGAGAGTTAGTAGACATGTAGGTGCAATGTTACTTATAGTCAACAGAATGTTCAAAAGGGACCATCAAAATAAAGTGAAACCAAACTCCCATATATCGCAAAAAGTGTTTACGCTCGCATGAGGTGGTTTTTCGGCCAATTCGAAAAAGGAATATTTCGCAAAACTGCAATGGAAACAGTTTTTTCGCATGTACAGGCCACCTGGTTCTTTATTAAAAGACAAAAGAATTTACGGGAATACTGGATGCTAAACAAAGAAATGCCACAATTGATCAAGACCTTGAAGCAGACCGGAGGGAGAAACACCTCACGCGTGGCCGCTCCCTTCCATTAAAAATAATGGCTAGTGCGGTGGCTGGATATATGTAAACTTACCAACATCTGTTGCCATGATTTTTTTTCGGAATGACTTATCGTGAGAGGAAAAAAATCTGTTTTAGTCGCATAACATTGGTAAAAGGTGTCATTTCGCAATAGTTTTTTATCGACATTTAAAAAGTACCGCAAAAGTTTTGCGCAAATCTGTAATGGAAACGCGGCTACTGACACGTTGAATGCCTCTCCACATCCCCTGTGCATCACTGCTCCTGAGCTGTTCTTTTATCTTGGAGGCATAGGATGTTTGGCTTCTTCTTCCGCAGGTGAGGTTGATCCTTGCTGACCTGAGTGCCGCCCGATCTAAAGGCTTCAGGTTTTGAGTAATGAGTGGACTTTAGCATTGAGCCAGGGCCTTTGGTTGGGATAGTCCTAGTAAGCACAACATCATCATACACTTCCTGATAAATCCAGTGACGGATGATGATTCCTCTAGGTCAGTGTGGCCGTTGTGTGTAGCAGCTTCTGTGAACATGTTCAGGTCAAAGCGCTGAGCTTGCTTCCTCTGGCCGTATTTTTAGTGATTGGCGTTTCTGCAGCACAGAGATATGATCCGAATGGCCGAGGTGGGCGGTAAACTTTGTTGTCAATGACCCAACAAGTTTGATTAAATGCTCAAAATATGAGGAAAATACAATTTTACAATTTTGAATATTGTACATATGAGGGAAGAATAAAACACTAAACTTGGTTAAGGTGTTTATCTGACAAAATTCTTTGTCGAAAAAAGACAAACTACAGCTACAGGTTTTATTGTGTTGTGCAAAAAAATGCATAGAAAAACAAAAAGCTGCAGGAAAAAGCATACATAATCAGTTATTAATATTTCATTGGTTCTCTCTTGTTTTTGCATGTGTTCATAATTTCTCTGTATGACAATCTGGCCAAAAATTATGTTGCACAATTTGTCATGTTTCATTGCGTTATAAAACAATTAACACAATCTGTAACACATTTATAATCATATTTGAATGAAGGGTGAAGATGTCACTTTTAGCCACTACTCTATATGTTATATACATATACATCCTAAAGCCTGTCAATATATGTTCATATATATATATGTTATACAGTATATGTGACCCTGGACCACAAAACCAGTCATAAGGGTCAATTTTCTGAAATTGAGATTTATACATCATCTGAAAAGTTGAATAAATAAACTTTCCATTGATGTGTGGTTTGAATATTTGGCTGAGATACAACTCAAATCTGAAATCTGAGAGTGCAAAAAAAATCTAAATATTGAGAAAATCTCCTTTAAAGTTGTCCAAATGAAGTCCTTAGCAATGCATATTACTACTAATAATACGTTTTTGATATATTTATGGTAGGAAATTTACAAAATATCTTCATGGAACATGATCTTAATATCCTAATGATTTTGGCATAAAAGAAAAATGGGTAATTTTGACCCATACAATGTCACAAATATACCCGTGAGACGCATGACTGGCTTTGTGCTCCAGGGTCACGTGTTTATATATGTAAATTGATCTTGTTTGTAAAGTGTTTCAGAGGCGGTTTAACAGTCATAGGCTGCGGTCAGAAGCTCTTTTATGATGTTATCTGTCTGAAAACATGAGCTCCGTCACCATCATAACTCAGCCCTCTGATGATGGAAGCATTGTTTCATCAGAACATTCAGAAATCTGCCGTTTTTACATGAATAATATTTATTCTTTATGATTCTGGAATAATGGCCTGTCATATTGAAGAATGGCTGGTCGGTTTAGTATATCAGAGCAACATTTATAACTATATGGCAGTGGTGAGCCTTCTTTATCATCATTGAAATAGCGCTGGCTGTCCTTTGGGTCCAGATTGAGCTTCTAATCATGTATTGATTTTTGCGCTCCTGAAGGGGGCAGTGGCATCTGACCTGCTGACCTTCACATTATAGTTTCAGATGGTGACGGATGACCGTGGGATGATTAGCAGTGAATGTGAGGTCAGTTATCAGCTCATTCCTTCTGTAATGAGTGGCAAACCAGTTCATCACGTCCATCAGCGTGTGTTTGACCTGCTGAATGAGCTCAAATACACTGATAACCGATCCCCACAGACGAAAGCCACATCTTCACCCTTTATTCAAATATAGTAAATGTGTTAAAGATTTTTTAGTCATATTGTGTAGTTGCTTGGAGACGATTGTTTTATTTGGGATAATAACGCACTGAAACATGACAAATTGTGCAACATAATTTTTGGCCAGACTATATGAACACATGCAAAAACAAGAGAGAACCAGCCAAATATTAATAACTGATGATGTTGTAGTCAATGTTTGCTGTTTCCTGCAGGCCGCAGCTTTTTGTTTTTGTATACATTTTTTTGCATAATAGTAGTTTGCCTTTTTTGACAAATAATTTTGTCAGATAAATACCTAAATCAAATGTAATGTTTTATTCTTCTTTCATATTTAGAATATTAAAAAACAACAACAACAACCTGATATTTTCCTCATTTAAGCCTAATCGAACTTGTAGGGTCATTTAAAACATATTTCCCATCCGGACATCACTTTTGGACACGACTGTAACTCATAAATACATTGAATTGTCCCACGACCTTTATATTATTATCCTGCAATGATGTGCAAGTAAAGCACATTCTCTAATAATTTGTAGAGTTAAAGTGCTGTATCTCCAGCGGCCACTGGATGGAGCCGTGAGTCTCTGATCTCTGTTCTATTATATCAGTCAGAAATACACTCTATCTATCTATCTATCTATCTTAAAGTAATACATTTTTTCTTAGTGTGAAGAACATTTTAATAATCTAAAGAACTTTTTTTCTGCTATAAATAACCTTTAGTGTAATAGAATGGTTGTATGGATGTTAAAGATTCTTCATTGAACCATCAATTCCAATAAAGAACTTTTATTTTTAGCCTAATACATCACAAGACATAATTCACAGAGTTCACCTGTATGAATATGCTTGCTAACTTTCTCTGAAGCCTGTATGTATAATGCCTTATAAAACACCTCATAATATGCTGTATCATCTCATGAATCAGTTATAATACATTATAATAGTCTACATCTTTACGCCAGTAGGTGGCGACGAATGAGCATCTTTTCTTTGAATTTCTTTGTAACAGAATTCAACAAGCCTTATTATGGGCCTACTGACAACAAACTACTGACTTTGTCAAGCTGTACAAAAAGACAATAATAGTCCAAAATAGATTTCAAAAACCTCTTTATGGCATTGTAATATATCATCAGTCACATTTACACATTTATAAATCATCCATTCTGTCCTTGTTGAGAACAGTAATGCCGCTTTCAGTCAGCAGATCCACGTTAACTTACTAATAGTATGTTTATGTGCTGCTTAATTCATAAAATCTACTTAAAAAGTGAAATAAAACTAAATCCATCAAAATCTATATGAAGCGCCTGACGGAACCCTTTGAGATTCCATACAGAACCTTTTCTTCTGAGAGTGTGGAGGTATTATTATAGGTATAAAAAGAGACAAATTTATAAATACAAATTTATAATAAGTTTAATAAGTTAAACAGGCCTATTATGCCCTTCCTCAAACTCTTGCTGTTGTTTCTGGCTCTACTAGAGCAGGTTTTCCTGCTTGAATGTTGATTATTCCCCATAGTCTCCATTGTTGCGGCTCCTCTCTTCCCAGTCTGTCAGTAACGCTCTGTTTAGTTCCTGTCTCTATGAAGCCCCTCCTTCTGAAAAGCACAATGTGCTCTGATTGGTCGGCTGGATCGGTGTGTTGTGATTGGTGTTTGGGAAATGTCCCGCCCCTTACCATAACCGCCAGTTTCAACACACTACTAACTAACTCAACCAGGCCCCGTCCGTATGAATTATTATAATGAGGAAAATTGTGACGTGTTGGTTCCCGGGAGAAACTCAAGACTACAATGGAGGTGTTTCAGGGAGTTCAGAAACACTGACACAGATGAAAAAGTGAACAATATGTGTGTTAACATGATTTGAGTGTGAACCATAACAATTTAATGCCAAAAACACTGAAACTGTGAAAATAATAGACAGCTTTGGATCTTATATTTACATGTGATCATCCACATTTCTGCTGATGATTGAGCTCAACTTGTCCTGAACCTGAAATATTCTACAATGTCATTGATATAAAAAGAAAAGGACAGATAAAAGGTCCTTTCTTTTGAAAGGCTTTCTGTCCAGGATATATGTGAATGAACATGTGAGCTCTGCTTTGAGCCCTTCAGAACAGGAGTCACAGTTCAGGAAAGGTGATTTAATACTTCCATACCCGTCTACAAATAACCATTTAACCTTTCCTCAGACTCTTTATCTTCACAGACATGTGAAATCAAGGCTAAACATCTACTGTTGCCCTCAGCAACCATGTAAATCCTATTTATTACTCCATTTTTGCCACAATTGTGTGTTGCTTGGTTACTGCATATCGGTTGAACCCTGCTAAGTTCTATGCTTTGTATTGCAGGTTAATTTTATTTTTGCATAACAAAGTGCTAATCACAGTAATATCAGTAAACAGTTCATTAACATTGAATTACAATTTCATAATTAAATGATGGAACCTTGTTAATTAATATGGGTCCATTTATTGCTAAAACACTTGAACGAGACGCTTTCAACCAAGTCTCTGCCTTTCTCAACAACCAGTCTGGTTTCAGAAGCAGACAATCAACTGAGACGGCCCTGCTCTCGGTTACTGAAGCTCTGAGACTGGCAAGAGCCGCTTCCAAATCCTCAGTACTCATCTTGCTGAATCTGTCTGCTGCTTTTGACACAGTCAACCACCAGATCCTCCTGTCAACCCTCAAGATGAAAGGCATCTCAGGAACCGCATACCAATAGTTCAAGTCTTACCTCTCAGTAGGTCCTGTCGTGGAGGGGTGAGGTGTCTAAGTCACAACATCTAGCCACTGAAGTGCCTCAGGGCTCAGTGCTGGGACCGCTTCTCTTCTCCATCTACATGTCATCATTAGGATCTGTCATTCAGAAACATGGTTTCTCCTATCACTGCTATCATCTAGAGCTACTGGAGTGCTTCAGGGCTCAGTGCTGGGACCACTTCCCTTCTCCATCTACATGTCATCATTAGATCTGTGATTCAGAAATATGGTTTCTCCTATCACTGCTATCATCTAGAGCTACTGGAGTGCCTCAGGGCTCAGTGCTGGGACCGCTTCTCTTCTCCATCTTCATGTCATCATTAGATCTGTGATTCAAAAATATGGTTTCTCCTATCACTGATATCATCTAGCCACTGGAGTGCCTCAGGGCTCAGTGCTGGGACCGCTTCTCTTCTCCATCTTCATGTCATCATTAGATCTGTGATTCAGAAATATGTTTTCTCCTATCACTGCTATAATCTAGAGCTACTGGAGTGCCTCAGGGCTCAGTGCTGGGACCACTTCTCTTTTCCATCTACATGTCATCATTAGATCTGTCATTCAGAAATATGGTTTCTCCTATCACTAGAGCTACTGGAGTGCCTCAGGGCTCAGTGCTGGGACCACTTCTCTTCTCCATCAACATGTCATCATTAGATCTGTCATTCAGAAACATGGTTTCTCCTATCACTGCTATCATCTAGCCACTGGAGTGCCTCAGGGCTTAGTGCTGGGACCGCTTCTCTTCTCCATCTACATGTCATCACTAGGATCTGTCATTCAGAAACATGGTTTCTCCCATCACTGCTATCATCTAGAGCTACTGGAGTGCCTCAGGGCTCAGTGCTGGGACCGCTTCTCTTCTCCATCTACATGTCATTATTAGATCTGTCATTCAGAAACATGGTTTCTCCTATCACTGCTATAATCTAGAGCTACTGGAGTGCCTCAGGGCTCAGTGCTGGAACCGCTTCTCTTCTCCATCTACATGTCATCATTAGATCTGTCATTCAGAAATATGGTTTCTCTTATCACTGCTATCATCTAGAGCTACTGGAGTGCCTCAGGGCTCAGTGCTGGGACCGCTTCTCTTCTCCATCTACATGTCATCATTAGATCTGTCATTCAGAAACATGGTTTCTCCTATCACTGCTATAATCTAGAGCTACTGGAGTGCCTCAGGGCTCAGTGCTGGAACCACTTCTCTTTTCCATCTACATGTCATCATTAGATCTGTCATTCAGAAATATGGTTTCTCCTATCACTGCTATCATCTAGCCACTGGAGTGCCTCAGGGCTCAGTACTGGGACCGCTTCTCTTCTCCATCTACATGTCATCATTAGGATCTGTCATTCAGAAACATGATTTTTCCTATCACTGCTACACTGGTGACACTCAACCCTACCTCTCATTCCATCCGGATGATCCAACGGTGGCTGCTCGCATCTCGGTCTGCCTGACAGACATTTCTTGCTGGATGAAGGACCATTACCTTCAACTCACCCTTGTGAAGACAGAACTGCTTGTGGTCTCGGCCAACCCAACACTCCATCACAACTTCTCCATTCAGCTACTGTAGGCTCATCATCCATAACTCCATCCAGGACATCCAGGAACCCTGGAATTGTGATTGATGATCAGTTGAACTTCACAGATCACATTGCTAGAACTGCCCAGTCCTGCAGATTTGCCTCATACAACATCAGGAGGATCAGGCCCTTCCTATTGGAGCTACACAACCCCTTGTCCAAGCTCTTGTTCTATCCAGACTGTTGTAATGCTCTTCCTTCCAGCATCACTGTCAAATCCAGAAGAGTGGTCTTTATCGAGCCGAAGAGAGCGCATGTCACACCTCTCCTCATAAACTTGCACTGGCTGCCAATTGCCGCTCGCATCACATTCAGGGCACTGATGTTTGCCAACAGAACAACCACTGGCTCTGCACCCCTACACCTAAACTCATTACTCCCAACCGATGTGCCCTCCAGAAGCTTGTGCTCTGCAGGTGAACGGCACCTTGTGGTGCCATCATCTGAAAGAGGCACAGAATCACTTTCACGGACATTCACCTGGACTGTTCCTGCCGGAGGAATGACCCGCCTAACTCAACCAGAGCTGCTGAGTCTTTAACCATCTTCAAGAAATGGCTGAAGACATATTTTTCATCAACAATTGACAAATTAATACTAACACTTACTATTCTATATCTATATATAAAAAAACATCGCTATGTGTCCTGTGCTAGACTAACTAATCACATCACTTGTATACTGTTGCTCTGTTGTTGGCTTGATTGCTTCTATTGCTCTCC